>APFE030429357.1:222118-241907 GCA_000404065.3 Pinus taeda | reverse complement strand
CATGATAATCTTAAATACTTTTTAGAACAACCATTATATTTAGAAGAACAAAAAAAATGTGTCACAAATATGTGGGGTTATGACTTTCACATCATCTATACAAAAAGGTAGCAAAATTTTGTTGCAGATGCACTCTCAAGAAAGGACGAGGATGTGGAAGCATTGTTTTGTGCTATTTCTATTATCCAACCAGATTGGATAAACGAAGCAAGGGATGAATGGAAGAAGGATGAAGAAGTTGCAAAAGATCCCAATTCAAACAATATTGCCAAAAATTGAAGAGGAAGGAAAAACCATATTGGAACCTGGAGCAGTCACAGAAACAAGAAACTGACAGCTACGAAATCGATCAATTTTATAGTATCTCATCAAGTGGAAGAATTTACCCACTGAAGATTCCACATGGGAAGACAATAATTTTATACAGAAGCATCAAGAAGTACTCAAGCGTTGAGGACAACACTTTTTGAAGGAGAGGAGCATGTTAGGCCCCTATACTACTAGTGTAACCCCTTATTGTTATTAGTACAACCCACTTATTATATTGATGTACCCATGTAGTGCCCATATTGTTACTATTGTGCCCCATAGAAGCCCACTATTGTTATTATTGTGCCCTAACATTATTATTGTTATGTCGGCTTTGATTATGTTATGACCCCTTAGACTCCTATATATAGAGAGGAGGTCTTTTCATTTGAATCATCCAATAATTTTTCATTTATGCAATGTAAAGGAGGTTTCCCCCTCAAAGAGGCTGAATTCTAAGGCGTTGATCTATCTTTTCTATCTTTCCTTGAGCTAGTTTCATAACACAACGCCAAATTGGCTCTGTTACAGGGGAGTGAAGCATTGAAAGCTAACTTTTCCCTGGGGAAACGATTCTCCCTTTCCTTTAATGTGAATAAAGGATAAGGATATAGGTCAAAATATTTCACCTTGTGGTTCCACTGGTCTAGCTTGACTCATTTTAAGAATACTAGATCACATTCTCATTATGAGATTGTTAACCCTCTACTAGATCCAGAAAGACATATTATGGGAGACTCTTCAAGTAGAAGACATGGAACCCCTTATTCTTCTTCAACATTACACCTTGAATACATCTCATGTCTAGATCCATTTTCATTTGTTCCATCCCATCCTGATTGGACTGAATTCACTCCTAGGATTTCTGAACTCCATTCCAAAGGAGTAGATCTTCCATCAACATTTTTAATAAAATCACTTGAGTCATATCAAGTTCCATCCATTCCTATAAAATCACCTTCATCTGAGGAAGAATTGGGTTTACATTTACTGAATTCAAGACTACAAAATTCATTTCTCCAACTCCTTATTATATTCTGTCAACCTCTATTAATCTTGAAGAGACATCTTTTGTCTATTCAAATCCTTTTTTTGATAATAACGAATACTTTCCACCAGGAGTTCAAAAGTTGGTAATTAAAAGCCCTTTGAAATCCTAAAAAATGTCTCCTCCCTCTTTCTCTCCTCCACATACTAATACCGCTATGGATTCATCTTCATCATCTTCCTCTTCCTCATCATCACCCACTCAGTCAACCTAGAATACTCTTTCTATTATGGCTTTGACCCATTGTGAAAGAAATGTATGTTGCTCTAGTTCTCCCTTCAAACTTGGAAAATTTTCCTAATGGATATCCAAAACATCTTCCAAGATTTAATGGAGAAACAGGTACCTTAGCAGAGGATCATGTATCTTCTTTCCTAGATTTTGCTGATAATATGAACATAGAATAGGAAGATGTTTATATGAGATTATTTGTACAATCTTTAGAAGGAAATTTTAAGATCTAGTTTAGGAAACTTAGAGATGAATCTATTAGAACATGGAAGGAGCTCATAAATATATTTAAAAACCAATGGGGGGTAAATAAATACCTTGCTTAATTTTTCAGTGAATTGGAAGAATTGAAGAGGAACCCTGGTGAACTAGTCGCTGAATTCATCAAAAGATTTAACAAACTCTATCATAAAATTCCTGCTGATTGTAAACCACTAGTAGCGGATGCAAAGGTCAGAGTTTCCAAAGCATTTGAAGATGAATTTGAGACCATTATAAGGGAAAGGGTTTCTAATACATTATAATACATGCATACAAATTATATATAGGTAGAAGCTAGTCTGCCAGCTTTTGGGAAACTTAATGCTAAAGCTAGGATTGATGGCTCATCTTCCTCCAAATCTAAACTTGAAGATCAGAAAATTGATGAAATTACATATTTACTTAGAAAACTTTCTAATATGATTTCTAAAATTGAAACACAACCTAGAACTTCTCAGAAAACTATTATCAGACCTCAAGGTCAAACTCAATTCCGAAGAACTCCTCAAATGCAGATTCTTCAGAGACCAGGTTCTGTTCAACCACCTTTGTTGATTGATAGACAACCACATGATACAAGCCCTTTAATCACTAAATATATAAATAATATTGGTTCTTCAATAGTATAAATGGAAATAGTTCCTTCATGTTCACCCCAATCTTTTGAACAGGAACAAGGAGATGCTCAACTTTTAAAATACCAATCATTCTCTAAATTTATGATTGTAGAATTAAATAATAGCTATGATCGAAGACCAATATTAGGTCTAGGAAGACCTTCAAAATATACCGCTATAATTGAACCTTCAATCAAATCCATTCAAACACAAACTCCAACACCTAAGACTACAGAGTCATCCATTGAAGCCTTTTCATCTGACAATACTATTTTGACAACATTTAATATTAAAAAGGAATTGGAAAGGGTCAAGGTTCCTATACCTTTAGCTGAACTTTCCAAAAATATTAGTTATAAAAGTCAAGTGTCTAAATGGATATAGTCCTCTAGTGTATATGATTAGGGAGACATTATTAGTTTGCATGATGAAAAGCCCTTAGTAGTGTTTGGCTCTAGTTCTTATATGATTAATGAAATCGTTCCACCATTTTATGTAACTTTAAAGGTTCGTGACTTTCTTTTGTATAATTGCATCCTAGATTATGGAGCTTCTCATAACCTTATGCCAAAGGTAATTATGGACTAGATTTAGTTACAAGTTACTCATTTTTATCATGATCTTTACACCTTTGATTCAAAGAAAGTACCATGCCTATGATTGATCAAAGACCTAGTTGTGACCTTAGCTCAAATAACTCTCAAGAGTATACTTTTAGACATAGTTGTCACTGATATTCCTACCAAGTTTGGCATGCTCCTATCTATATCATGTTCTGCTAAACTTGGAGGATCACTTCAGATGGACATGTCTTTTGCTACTATTCTAGTCTGTGGAGGTGAACATTTAAGGTTATATAGGGCAGTCATATTCCTTCATACTATTCGTAGGTCTGATCAAGAAAAAGCCCACCCTATCTATGTAGTATATCAGGATTTTGGTTTCTTTTAGTTATCTTCAGAAAATTCGTCAAACACTTAACTTTCTATTGAAAATATCGTTTCCAAATCTAAAGTTATAGAATAAGATATCTAGAAATGCTATTTTGATGGCTCTTGCTCAAAAGAAGGAGAAGGAGCAGGAATTGTTTTAATTTCACCAAATAAAGAAAACATAACTCAGTGGTTTAAAATTAAATTTGAGGTCACCAATAATGTGGCTGAGTATGAAGATTTTCTTCTTGGTCTTGAGCTACATAAGAATTTAAAGGTTCAAAACTTGAGTGTCTTTTATGATTATGAGCTTATAGTGAAGAAGGTTAGAAATATGTGTCAAAGAAACACCCAAGGATTAGGTCCTATAGAAATGAAGCTTTCGATACAATTGAATTTTTTTTCCAATTATTTAACATAACTTCTATTCCTATAGATGAAAATATGCATGCTGACCCACTAGCTGTCTGAGAAAGCTCTTTCAAAATCCTTGAGCCAGCATTGTTAGAGTCCCAAATTCAAGTCAAGTATAAACCAGTAATTCCTGATAACCTTAAACACTAACAGATTTTTGAAGATGATGAACAATTAAAATATTTCCTTCAATTCATTCATGAATTATCAAATATGCAAATTGAAGAAGATCAAAAAGATGTTCAAGAATCAAATCACCAAAATCCAGAAACTTCATTCAGACCTAAAATTCTTGATCATGATATCATCCAATTACCTAGTAAGTTTATTCCTAAAGTATTTGTTCCATTAGACAAAGTATTTGATAATAATGATGTCTCTAAAAACCCCTTGTTTAACTCATCTGAAGAAGAAATCGAAGAATGCAATATTGGGACTTTGAATGATGTGAGAAATGTTAAATTGTTGTCAGACTTGCCTTTGGATGTAAAAATCAAATACTTGAATCTTCTTAAAAATTACAAAGATGTTTTTCCCTAGTCCTATAATGAGTTAAAAATTTATGATACATCTTCGATTGAGCATAAGATTCCTTTGAAACCGTAAGCAAAACCCTTTCAACAAAAAATAAGAACAATCAATCCCATACTACTTCGAACCATTGAGAAAGAACTTAAAAGGTTTCTTGATGCTCAAATCATAGCACCTTTAAGGTATTCTGATTAGGTAGCCAACCTAGTTCCTATGAGAAATAAAAATGGTGAGATTAGGCTATGTGGAGACCTATGAAATCTGAACAAATAATATTTAAAGGATAACTATACATTGCCTAAAATGGATCATCTACTTCAGAAAGATTCAGGTGAAAATAGGATTTCTATGCTACATGGATTTTCGCGTTACAACCAGATCATGGTAAGTCAATTTGACCAAGACAAAAATCCTTTCACTACTCCTTGGGGTACATTTATGTATGCTATAATGCCATCTGGGTTAACCAATGCTGGAGCCACTTTCTTGAGAGCCATGGATCAAGCATTTGTAGGTAAAACATCTAAATTTATCGTCATTTATTTAGATGATTTAATGGCTTTCTCTCATTCTGATGAAAATCATTTAGAACACTTGAGAAAGGTTTTTGAGAGGTGTAGGAAATTTGGCATATCCATCAATCCGAGGAAACCTTTATTTGTTGTAGAGGAATGGAAATTACTAGGGCATATATCTCCAAGGAGGGAGTTATAACTGACCCAAAGAGAGTTTCAGCTACTCAGACCCTATCTCTACCACGGAATAAGAAATAAATACAAACCTTCCTTGGAAAGATCAATTTTCTCAAAAGGTTCATCCCTAATTATGCAGAGATAGTTAATGATATAACTGATATGCTAAAGAAAAACAATGAAGTGAAATGGACAATTTCTTCTAGATATGCTTTTGATCAGATTAAAAAGTCTATATCTAGGGCCCCTACAATAGCAAGCCCTGATTATTGTTCACCTTTTAGCATATTTCTTTTGCATCCAAGACAACCTTAGCTGATGTACTCTTACAGAAGAACACAAATGGTGATGACCAGCCTATAGCCTTCTTTTCCAAAGTTATGAGGGATGTTGAACTTAGGTATGATATTATTGAAAAACAATCTTATGCCTTAATTCAAGCCCTAAAAGCCTTTAGAACCTATGTCCTGCACTCACACATTACAACTTATGTCCCTAATCATGTTGTTAACACTATTTTGACTTAGCCTGATACTGATGGAAGAAGAGGGACATGGATTGCTAAAATCCTTGAATTTGACCTTGAAATGAAGACCACAAAGCTAGTAAAAGGTGAAGGCTTGGCCAAATTGTTATTTGAATCCAACTGCAAAGTACTGGGGATAAATTTGGTTTCTGAAATTTCATTTGGGGAGAATCCTCAAGAGCCTTCCCTAATATCTGGGGAGAATCCACAAGAACCTCCTCCTCTTATAGAAGGGGAGAACCCACAAGAACCTCCTCCTCTTATTGAATGGGAGAATATTTAGATCAAGCCATTCTTGTTCACATAGATCATAAATATCTACTCTCTAATTGGTAATCTGATATTGGGCAGTTTCTTAGGGATTTTCAATGTCCAACTGATCTTAACATGAAGCAGTGAAAAGCCCTGAAGCTTAAGTCAGTAAAATAATACATTATAAATGCTAATCTATACTAGAGAGACCCTTTTAATATACTTCTTATTTGTCTAACTGAAAATGAAACAAAGGGAATTATAGATCACTTCCATGCAGGGTTTTGTGGTGGACACTATGCCTCAAGAGAAACCACCTACAAAATTTTAAAGGCAGGTTTCTACTGGCCCACACTTTTTAAAGAAGTTGGAGAAAGTGTAAGAAGTTGCATACCATGCCAATTATTTTTAGGAAAACAAAAACTATCAACACTTCCTAATCCATCCATAATCAAGTAATCCATAATCAAGTAATCAACACAGATGGATTTTAATTTACCAGGTGGGTAGAAGACATACCTATTAAAAATGCAACTAATAATATTGTTATTAAATTCCTTGAAGAAAAAATTCTGTCAAGATTTGGATGTCTTGAACAGATTGTTACATATAATGCAACAACTTTCATTACTGTTAAAATGATTGAGTTCTATAAAAAATATTCAACCCTATTACACCATTCTACACCATACTATTCAAAGGGTAATGGTCTAGCAGAGTCTTCGAATAATAGCTTAGTTAAGGTAATTAAGAAGACTCTTGAAGACCATAGAAAGAGTTGGGACAGCCACCTAATCCATGCAATTTGGGCAAAAAAGTTTCTCCTAAGAGATCAACATGCAAGTCTCCTTTCTAATTAGTTTATGGCAAGGAAGTAGTCTTTCCTACACATTTGGATTTACCTGTTATGAGATTCCTTCAGGAATCCTATGAAGAAAAAGATGATTTATCAAGAATGATTAATGAAATTATTGAGTTGAACGAAGACAGGGATGAAATTCAATACAAGCTAGGGAAATACCAAAATAAGATGAAATAAATGTTTGATAGAAAGGCTAGAGAATTTTTTTTTATGAAAGGTGACCTAGTGCTTAGATGGGATACAAGGAGAGAAGATAAAAGCAATCATGAAAAATTTGACAACCTCTGGTTTTGTCCATTTAGCATTGCAGAATTCAAAGGGAACAATACACTCATCCTACAGAGTTTGGAAGGAGAGTATTCCTCATTGCCAATTAATGGGAAATACTTGAAACATTAATTCAATATTAATTTTTCACCCATTCATTCATCATCTGTAAATATCTGGAGATTTTATTTTATTCATGAAAAATTTGCAAGCGAGTGACTGTTTCAATAAAGACTCCATAGCCTGAGGAGAAAGCAATTGGACCTACTTGTTCTTTGCATCCCACAGGGGGAGGTAGTCCCCAACTGGAGCCGATGTTGTAATATTATTTGGTTTTGATAAGTTAGTATATTAGACAAAAATATTTTTAAAATGTTAAGTTAGGATATGGATGCAAAAGAAAGAAAAGTTAAAATGTTAGGCCAATTTAATGTTTTATAGGTATCCATATCAATAAAATGATAGGTGTTAGCTACCCTAAACAAAGAAGGCAAAAGAAAAATAAAATGTTAGGGAAGCGAAAAGAAAAGAATACCTTCATTTCATATTTTTATAAATGCAAAGGCTGTTAGTCAAAATGTGGCACATTGGGAAATGTCAAATTATGTTAATATACAATTAGTTCCTTAATCGAGATTAATTATTTGATTTAAAAAATTCAACCCCACCAAGAAACATGTCACCTCACATTAGCTCTCCATCACCTCTCACCTCATCTATGCCCATCTCCCAAGATCCAACGGCCGAAACAACATTTCGGCCCCCCCCACGATCCGAAGTTTACCATGGGGGGATGGGGGTCTGAAATTGGCAGTATTAGAAATTGTGCCCTCCCCTGCATGTCAACAGTATATAATTTCGGACCCCCCTTAGGTGAAACTGTCAACCACCTCATTATACCACTCTTCTACCAGTTGTGCTCCCACCACTCACCTTCTACCATGTCATTTGCCTTTGATTCCTCCAATCACATCTGCTTCCTCCAAAATAATCCTTTAAATAATTAAATCGTTTAGTCACTAATCCAACAGACCCACACCATCCTCAACGGAAAATCCAAACTATTATATAATTATCCCTTTCACTCATTAACTGGTTATTGAATTCATACATTTCCACTCTTATCGCTCTATTATAGGTTTTCTTGACCAAACTCTGACATTTTCAATAGCGAGCGACATTGTTCGCTCACTCATTTTTAGTCTATTGGCTCTATACTTCTCCTCAAATCCTAAGTCCCCTCTGCGTATTGAAGCATGCAATCCAGTTTTCACTACTTTCCTTAGCCTTATCCGAAAATGCCTCCAAACGACAAGGGACTAGAAGAACCTATCACTCCTCTGATCTATCCTCCCATTTATTTTCACCACATCCCTTTGGCTGAAAGAGACCATAAAACCCATGAAACTTTCTGTCAATTTGACCTTTTTGAGATGTATTGCTAGCTAGAGGAAAAATAAATAGACAAATTTGACGACATTCAGCTGTGAGAATCCAATTTACCCCACTATATTTTACATTGTACCCACATCAACCGAAAATTTGTTAGGAGGTGTCATGTGATGGACATCATAATTAGTCATAAATCAAGGCCCATGCATCTAATATAAAACATAAATTATGGCCTATGACCATCATTCAAGAAATTAAACCTCTCCTTTTGCATTAGATAATTTATTTTTAACTTTAATATACTCATTAGGAAGGTTTATGAATAATTGAATATTTGTGCCTAATATTATTTATTTTTGTGGAATAATATGAGAATATTGGGAAAATTATGAAGAGTTGGAGGAGGAGATAAGTTAGGGAGTTGTTCCCTACTACTGGAGGATCAATAAAAAATAAGTCAACAAGATATTATGGAATTATGGCACAAATTGTGGAACTCCAATGATTGAGAAAATCTAGGAATGTGTTCCACTAATCAACAAAGCAAATCCAGCAATCAGCGGAGCGGATCAACTAATCAAGGGATTTTAGTGGGGAAAGCTTCCTCCATCCATGGGGAATGATTATTAATCATTTTTTATAAGTACCAAGTTGCGTTTTCTTCTAGGGAATGCTTGAGAAAATTTAGGAATGTGCTCCCTGCCATTTAATGCAAATTCCTAGTATTGGGGACTAGATCCACTAATAAAGGGATTTTAGTGGCAAAAGCTTCCTCCATTCATGGGGAATGATTCATAATAAATTTTTCTAAGCACCACATCGAATTTTCCTCTAGAGGGATATTTTCATGGGTGTTATTTAGAGAGAGCTTGTATTTTTGGAGCTCCATTGTATTTTCTTGTAGGGATGTAATTCTATTCATGAAAATAATGAAGATTGGTGTCATGTTCAGCTTCTAAATCTTGTTCACCTCCATAGGTATCTAAGTTTCCTTAGGCTTGGCCATCATAGGAGTCTTAGAGCCCTTTTGTATTATTTTCTTTCCTTTGTTTCATTGTTTATTCACATGCATCTCTAGTTTTTATTTCTTTCTATTTTTAAATTTAGAATTAATCATTTCTTATTGTAGGATTGAGTTAAATGGTTGACGTAAGTTCTTTTGCAGGACCAAAAGAAATATTTCATCCTTGGAAAATCTTTGGAAGTTCATAATAGTCATTTATTTTCTTGGATTATCCTTCTTATTCCCAAATATAGATTGTTGGACCTCCCTTTTAGCAAAGAACAGTAAATTTATGCTATTTTCTAGAGCATGCTAACGAGATCCAATAAACTTTATTCCACTTGCATTAGATCAAAAACACATTCTAGTTCATAAAAAAAGATTAGCCCATTGAATTTTCACTTGATTTGGTTAGGCATTTCTTAGATTTACTAGCTCTTTAGTTCTCGAATTTCTAGATTTATGACTAGTAGTGTTTTTCATTTTTTTAGAATGGATTAGCATAGGTATTTTTGAATGATTCCACTTGGAATAGTGACCTAAGACATCCTATTTAATAAAAAAAAAATCCTTCCAATTTGGATTTTATTTTCTTAGTCATTAAACCCTCACCAGCTTTATCATTTCACAAGATTTTTGAGCGAATCCATCCATCTCCCAACTTCGGTTTGAGTTCTGAGTGATCCTATGAATTTTACCACTCCATTATACCCATAAAACACCTTTCCTAGGCCTCCCATCACCTCCAAAACCTCACATTTTTATCTCAGTTGTATCCTATAGGTTTCCTATAATTCCTACACGATCATCTTGTAGGTTTCTAGTACATCTTGTAGGTTTTCCTGAAATGGCCTATTTTGAGGCCGAATTGATGGAAACCCTCTAGGAAGTAACCAAAAGCCTCCTAGGGGTCCTCAACACCATACAAACATCTCATATCACTTCCAACCATCCTCAAACATCCTTAATACACGTGCCACATCCACAAAAACAATTAGTTGCATACTTGATTTCGCATAAAAAGACAACAAAAGTGAAAACATATTTAGTTCAGTCTCTTTACTTGCACATTAGTGTTGTTTGATGATTCTTACTCCTACAAATTAGATAGTAGCATTTGTTTCATGTTGATTTAGCATTTCTACCTAGAATAGCTTCTTAAACAGTTAATTAGGGAATGGTGTGATTTAGCATTGAATTTCCATCTCTTTCCTTGTACTTTCTTTCTTGTAATAGGTTAAGGTTCCATTTCGAAAATTTAATTTTCTGTAATTAGTTTAGGATTTGAATTCAGTACATGCACTCAATTACATCATGATATCAAAGGAAGGACACATTGTATGCTGCACATATAGTGTCGACACACTTAAGTTTGTACAAACCCTAGGTTGATAATTAAAGTCAGTAGCCTTGGGAGTTGCAACATTCTTGTTGCAATACTAAGGCCCATCATCATGTATGTTATTTTCCAAGGAAAAGAGCCATCATTGCTCCCACTAGAGAAATTATATTTACTATCACTCCTCAATCCATAGACCAGATGATGCAAGTGCCCACAGTAGAGAATGCCACCCCCTTTTACTATGAAGCACTTGTTAAATTGTAGCATAAATTGGACTTTCTCAAGAGGGGAAAAACCCTTGAACTTTTCTTGACAATTAATGCCCCATTCCCAAAGAAAAATCCTCCTTATCCCTCATATATTTTCCCTAAGAGTGCCAAGAAAAATATCATATTCATCTCTTTCTTCTTTCGCTAATACTCAGATCAGTGGGTAGATGAGGTCATCAAAGGCTTTTTGTCCATTTTCTCTATTGATTTTAAGCCCTCCATCATGTTTAACTTTATCCAATCTCTTGTAGATTCAATTAATGAGTAGTTTATCAAATTCCAGACTGAGGAGGTGTTCAAGTATGCTCCTGTGTTAGTCTATACGTTCTTATATTTTTAGGGAGACAACATCAAGCTTGCTTTACAAAAGCTCAATGCAGAAGGGAACCTATAGTCAGTCATCTTTTGGACTACTCTTGTGATGAAGGAACAAAAGGAATACACATACAAAATGTTCATAGTGATGTTTTCGCATCCAATAATCAATCTTTTAAGTAGTAGAACATAATTTAGGATCAATGAGGAAATTAGAAAGGTGTTGTGGATATCAGACCAAGTTCGGGCAGGGGATTGGCACCTCTATCAAAACTATACATAATTGAGAATATTTGGGTGTGATATTATTCCTTACAAGTTGCCTAAATACCTCCCAATGAAGATTTTTTCTCTAGAGTACATAGGAAATATGCTTAATATGGATGAGATCCACTTTGTAGCTGGCAAGAAGACCCAATTCAAAATTAAAACATAGATAGGGCCCTTCATTTTCAACAACAAGGTAGCAAGGGAAGAACCAGAAAAGCTATTGAAAGAAACTTAGTTCAACCTTAGTTCCACCTGGTCATATGATCCATTGGCTAAACTAAGAATGGAAAACAAATCCATTGCCTATTTTCACATACCACACCAAAGATAGAGAAGTATAAAAACTAGTTAGTATTGGCTAAGAACACCCTACAAGAGGTAGAAGAAAAGCTAGTATCATCCTCCACAGTAGAGACTCCAACCATGGAGGAGAAAACAACTAAGAGAAGCAGAGAAGAAGAGTCCCTTTCAGGTATTGAAATTTTTAGTGAAGAATTCAAAATTATGTATATGAAGAAGGCCAAGCCTAGTTCCAAAGTAAGCCTCAACAAGGATCCAGAGTAATAGAACATTATCACCACTAATGAGCCACTTGTTTTGTCATTAGTGGGTGATTAGACCACACTATCTCCCACTACCTCCACATCTTCACTAGATCAGTAGAAAATGTAGACTAGCACATCTACTACATGGGAGATATAGAAAGTATAATGGACATTTTTAAGGAGATAAAAGTAAGGAATGAGGCTGTGAAGATTAACACCTACAACCAGTTCTGGAAGTAGACTTTCAGTTATCAAAGTAGGTTGTTTTCATCCTTTGATTTAAAGAAAGGTAAAATGCAAATGGCATTCCTCCAGGCATAGGTTCCCCAGCCCAAGCCAACATCAGACTACAAGAAGACAAAATTTGAGTTTGGTATAAAAGAAATACATCCCATTGACCAAATGGAGATGCACAAGCAGACTAGGGAAATTATTTTTTCACTATCACTATCACTGATATGATTTTTCCTAAACTGTAGGTCACATTAGCTAATGTTCAATCACAACTGAAGAGGAAGGTCTCTACACTCACCAAAGACACCAATATCAAAACTCTGGAGGACATGGTGATTAAAGTGGGTTATGACCCTGCAAACATCGATGCTATAGAAGAGCTTGTAAATAAAAAGAATTTAGACATAGCAGAATTAAGGAAGTAGTTGAGATTGCTAGCTATAGAAGATCCTCTTGTCAATGATATTGAAGAAGAATAGACACAAAAACCAGACATGATGAAGCTCATCATGGAGCAGAGTCCCCAGTTAAAGCAAATGGAGACAAAGATGGAAAATATGATTAAAGAAAAAGGAGCAAGCTTCCAAAATTATTGTTGTCCCTTTGGAATCACTCCCTATCAAAGCCATTCCTACGGTCACATATTCTATAACAAGAATAGGGGATGTTGTAGATTAGTTGGCAAATGTAGTACAAAACATGTCTCTATAGACTGAAGAGATAAAAATATTGCAGGCTCAAGTCAATATTCTACAAGATCATCAAACAAAGACTGAGACATTTCATGCAACAGAGCTACAAAGAGCTCAAAATGAGATAGAGATATGGAATAAGTCAACAGTTGAGTCCTCTATTAGCTACACACTAGCCCATGTTAAAGAAATCATATGGAACAATATCATTGAAGAAATAGATGAAATATGGCCATGTATCCAGATTATGTTTGAGCAGAAGGAATTGATGGAGAAATCCGAGCAAACCATTTCCACTATCAATGCTTCATTGGGAGAAATGCTTGCTACAATGAACAAAACCATAAAGTTCCTTAATTCCAAAAACAAATATTGTTGGATGATCTAGGAGTAGATGACAGAACAGAAACAATCCTAGAAGTAAAGAAAGTTCTAACAAAGAAGAACTTGGTTGTACAAATAATAGAGAAATGTCAGACTCTGGAGGTAGTAGTTAACATGTTTTTCACTAGAATAGATGCATTGAACAAGAAAGGTCCCCCTTCTCTATTCCCGACCAATGACAAATTGATGACAAGGGAATATTAGAAAAGGAAGATTCATGAAATTCCAAAGTATACAACTAAGTCTTCCCACATCAAAGATATTGTGATAGGGAGAGCTTTTTATGAATCTCTCAGCAACATAAGTTTTATTAAAACCCACTTTCACTTGGTATAATAAGGTAGATGAGATTGACCACAAGGTAACAAATATCACTATTCTAGATGAAGAGTCATGGGATAATTTGTGTGAATTCTAGGATTAAAAAGACATGTCAGCTTCACCAGCACAACACCTAAATAGCAGCCACTGAATAACTGTTCTCCTCCAAAGTAGGGCTGGGTGCCCAGATCACTTCACCAAATTCATTCCTTTTGATCGCATTATTCCTTTTCTGTTAGTTCAAAGTAAATAATATAATTCCATGTCACTTAGGAATTAATTGTAACCTTTTTGTAATTTTATTTAAATACTTCATTTTCTCAAAGTATTCAGGGTTGAACCCTTGAAGAATTTATCAAGCAGATTTGTACTAAGTTGGAGCATTTTTGAGATAATGAAAGATTCTGGATTTGCCTCATATGGTCTATTTCTCAGTGAGTTGTATTTCATTTTCTTTATTAATTATGTCTTATTCATATAAATTAAGTCTTTTGCAGTTATCCGATTTAAAATTTAATTTAATTTTAGTTTCATTTTTGATCCTCTATGAAGTTTTAATTCAAATAAGAGATAAATTTATAGAACTATTTGTTATTGTAAATTCATCTTTGAGTATAAATTGCACTAGATCTTTGTGATGGTTAGATTATATTTTCTTGATTAAGAAAACATTGTTTTCTTATGATCTGAAAATGGGGCACTCAGGCTTCTTTTCTAGCCTACAAGAACCTCACCCACTTCCAAAGCTTGAAATTCCCCAAGTCTTAATGATTAACCATTGTGGAATTAACTATGTGCTTGAAAGTGTGGGTGTATGCTTGCATTTGTTTCAACTGATTATTTGTTTTAAATTCTGTTGTTGTGTTGTAACTTGACGTGATCAAACTGATATACAAATATACATAACAGTAAATAAAGCAGTAGAGATAATGCAACAATAAAGTAGAAACAAGAACAATGATATTATTGTAGAATTTCGAAAAATAGAATATTGTTTTATCTATTTTAATATTATAAAAATCATAATAATATTAAATTTATTAATAAAAGTTGAGCTGGGTCTTAGGGTCAAATATAGCCGTTATATAGCCGTTGGAGTCTCTGCTTAGTGTATTTAACTTGCTAGGCCTGATCTGTGTCTTCAACTTGTCCTGACGATGAACCAAACTAGTTGGTTTGAAACGCGTCGACAAAGGTTATTTTTATGTGATTTACGCCGAAGCTACTCTTATAACAATGATATTAATTTGGAGTTCAACCACAACTCTTGCGCTACATCTCCTAGTCAACTCAACTAGGCTCTCTGGGATTATGGTGTAAGTCTATTTTACAAGCTCTTGGCCCAATTCCTGTTGTTTTTCACAAAAGTAGTGGGTTCAGACACCATCTAATCCCCTGGCTCTTTAAACTCTGGCTCTTGGCTTTAGCTCTTGGCTCTTGGTTCTGGCTCTTAGATCTGACTTTGACTCTTTGGCTCTTGCTTTTGGCTCTTGCCTCTGACTTTGGTTGTTTGGCTCTAGCTCTTGGCTCTTTGCTCTTCGCTCTGTCTTCTTTTTTCCTTATATAAAAAAACAGTCGTCTTGGACTTTCACTTGGCTTTCAAGTGACCCCACGAGCTACTCTTTTTGCTTCTGCACTACCTATTGGCTTCTATGCTGCCTCTTGGACTTAGTTTCCTACTTTGGCTTCAACAATAGCTCCCACAATGACCAATAACCCAGCAACAACCAACAGTCTCCTTGTTTTGTTGTTCTCTGGCTTTTTAAGCCAAATCGGTGTTGCCTGTTCATTGTCCCTCTCGGGCTCTCTATCTTCCCACTTTGGTCCACTCAAATCCCCTTCTAAGAATTTAACAATCATTTTCTAATGATTTTAGGGAAGGTGGCCACCTCTATCGTAATGGAAGGGAAATCAGCGCTTGCAATCCTTTGTAATAGTTGTTTTCTATTAACACATGAAAATGCTACCAAATGTGGAAGAATCTGCAGATAACATTGTTCCCGGACTTCAAATTTTCATAATCTTACTTCATAGCACTATCAGATCTGCCCTTACTTGCTGTCACAAGTCGCAGTTGGCCTGTTCCCTAGTTTCCCTTCATATTTCAAAAATACGTTAAAATATTGAAAACAACGTAAAAATGGATTCCTCCAGACTTGAATTTATATGCAACAGTGTTAATAAACCCTTTCAAGTCCGTAATATCGCATTGGGGCTTTATCCCTTTGTATTTTGTTTAATAGATTAAACATGCAAAATACATTAAAAATGGCATTTGGCAGATCTCAAATCTTATGAGATAGCGCCTATTTTTCCATATGATTCGGCTTTTGCATCACGCAGATATACATCTATATATTGTGTGTGTGTATATCGGCCCCGCTCCACTATAACATGCTGACGCGATACTATGATGTGATAAGTCACAATCATAGATCGCACAAGTATGAGGCTTTTCCATATAATTGTAGAAATTTTGAATAATTTAACACATATTCAATGGAGATTATCCTGATCATGTACTATTGCGGAAAACATACACAATATATAAACTCCTCTACGTTGATCATCAATATAGCAGCATCAATAACAATAAAACATCAAGAGCATTCACACATTAACACAGTATGTATCCCGGGGAAAGCATCTCGCTAAAAACCCCAACTATCTGTATAATAATGATTGAGTCATGTAACATTACACAGCATAATACTTCTCACAAGTATCTCCACCTCTGTTACACACAATACAGCTCAGATCTGATCTCCAAATCTCTTCCACTGCTTGCCTGCCTCCACTGCACAATCTTGCATGAGAATACTGATGAATGAATGAAGCAAAATCGTATTTCCTTGGCTGAACCACGCAATCCTCATTGGCATTACTCAATCCCACTGATTGTGCAAATCATCATGCACAGCTATAGTCACAACTGATAGCAATCTGATCCTCTAACACCTGTCCCTGCTGAACTGAACATGCACTGACATGCAACTGAGTTAACTGATGTATTCTATAGTTGCATTATGAGTTAATAACTTGTGATTTAATTAATAACTAATTCACCCAACTCATCTCTAGTCTATTTTCCAGTTAGACTAAATACAACCAGTTTAACAAAGCTAAACTGAACACAACTCCATCAACTGCACCTCCAGTCCACTAAACTCAACTCACTTGAGTTCTAACTGAACTCCTGCATGCAAATATTTATCCCATAGGAACCATTTATTTCCTTCTGGGATTGCATGTGCCACATCCGTAGCTCATCTGAAGTGCTCCAAGAGAATAAGATTAAGTTTATAGTCCAAATATTATTGTGAGATAATAATATTTGACTTTTCTATTTTTGACAGCCAGTCTAAAAATAGACTTGATCACTCACATTATGATCACTCACACTTTCATAAAAAATAGAAGTCCATCCATTTTCTCAACTTGATCAATCATCCATAAACAGCAACCTGCAATCCATAGACATGATCCATATGTCTAAAAATAGACATAGTCTAAAAAAAGACTTGCGCCAAAAATAGCCTGCGGGCCCACTTAGTGAAGGCGACTCTTTTCACTAAGCTCCATCATCTTGTTGCAATCTCAACACTCCCTCTCGACAAGATATGGATTATCAGCACCCCCTATCCTGCCTCGGTGGTACTCGAATTTGCTCCTGGTGAGAGCCTTCGTCAGAATATCAGCATCCTGATCCTCCGTTGGAATGTACGAAAGTAACATGATCCTCCGCTGCACACAATTTCTGATATGATGGTACTTGATGCCCTTTCTGCCATATACTCGGCCTCTTGAGCTCCCTGCCCAATTTGCATCCATGAAGCCACATAGCTTCACCTCATCCAATCCATATCCCGATGTGCCTCTCTTGAGCCTGCACACATGCGACTCCAGCAACTGCTGGTAACCAATGGCATCCACTACCTCTGCTGAAGTAGCATCCTCCTTCCTCGAACCTCTAGGAAGGAACGCAGTCTTCACATTCAACTGATGAATGTGCCATCCCATATGCACCTCTTTGTAGATCCATCTTGAACCTACCATTGATTTCTCTTCCGGTCTAGGAACAATCTCCCATGCACTGTTTCTGACAATAGAATCATACTCTTCCACCATGGCGTCTACCCATGCTGGATCCTCCACAGCTTCCTCGAAAGAGGATGGCTCAGTCACAACACACTTGCTCATAAGAGCCATGTATCCAGTGTACCGATCAGGTGACTGTCTCTGCCTGCGTTGGGCTGTAGGTGGTCCTACAACTTTCTCTGCATCTTGAGCCAGTCGCTCAGCTTCTGTCAAGCGCTTTCGCCCTCTGATGGTTGGCGCTGCATGAGTGGTCTCTTCCACTCCATGAAACTCGTCCTGTGGCTGATCCACGTCCTGAAGCTCATCCTTAGGAACTAATAGCTCCTCATCTGCATGCAAGTGTAGCTCCCTCTCAAGCGAACACTTCATGGCTTTCTCCTCCTGAAATTTTATATCTCGTCGCACAACAATTTTACCACTGTCTGGCAAATACACACGATAGTTGTGGGGCGTATCAGTGTACCCCACAAATATCCCAACCTCTGCAGTCGGCTCCAACTTCTTTCTGGCATCCTTCGTCACATGCATGTAAATTTTAGCACCAAAAATCCTCAAATGAGAAAGATCAGGCTTCTTACCAGAATAAGTCTCCTCAGGTGTACTCATGCCAAGTATCCTATGAGGACAACGGTTCTGCACATAAACTACTGTATTGCATGCTTCCGCCCACAAGTGAAGGGGATAGGCCCTGATCATGCAACATTGCCCATGCAGCACCCACAATCGTTCTGTTCTTCCACTCAACTACCCCGTTTTGCTGTGGGTTATGGGGAGCTATGAGCTTTCTACGAATCCCTTCTGCCTTGCAAAAATCCTTGAACTCGTCCGAGATGTATTCACCACCATTATCGCTCCTAAGAGCCTTCACCTTCTTCCCTGACTCCTCGACTAGTGCTTTGAATTCACAGAACTTTGAATATGTCTCGCTCTTCTTCTGCATGAAGAAGATCCAGCACTTGCGAGAGAAATCATCAACAAAAATCACATAATACCTGTGTTTTGCTGTCGAAGCAACTAAGAAAGGTCCACACACGTCTGTGTGAATTCTGTCAAGGATCGTCGTGGCGCAACTATCCTTCTCATGAAAGGTGGCTTTCACAAACTTCCCCAAAGTACACCCCTTGCACTGATCTGACTGCGCAAGTGTGCCTTTAGGAAGCCTTGTAGTGATCTGCTCCAGTATCTTCAAGGCACCATGGTGAAGGTGACCCAATCTCTTGTGCCACAACTCGCCATCATCCCAGCTCACCAATCCTTCTGCCTTGCCTGCCATAGCTGCACATCCATCTACATGTAACTGATAAAGGTTCCTCACTCGAACCCCTATGTTCCGGGTCTCACCAGTTGTCTTGCTACGCAGGAAGGCCTTTCCCTCGCTGAAAACAACATCATACCCCTTGTCTTCTAACAACGCCACTGAGATGAGATTCTTCTTCAATCCTGGAACATGCATGACTTCCTTCAATACAAAGGGTTTACCAGACTCCCTCTCAAAGGAAATGGTACCGATACCGGTCGCACTGTATCTACCATCATCGCCCATCTCGATGTGCACTCCAAGATCTTTGTCCTCCATATCAGAGAACAAATCTCTATCTCCCGTCATGTGAAAAGACGCACCACTGTCCAAGAACCACACTGATCCCATCACACTTGAAACCAAGCATGCGATCAATGAAAAATCAAGCTCAAACTGAGAAGCTAAGGCCTCTCCCCCTACAGATCCAGCAACTTGCTTTTTCTTCTTCTTCTGCGGACAATTTGTGGCATAGTGTCTGTGCTGGTGACAGTGAAAACACTTCACCTTGTACATATCCCGCTTCTTGCCTTTCGCACTAGACTGAGAAGCTTTCTTGATCTTCCCTTTCTTTTCTTTGGCAACCAAAGCACAATTCTCTTCATCAGCTCCCTTTGACGAAGATTCGTCCCTGGTACTCCGCCTGATCTCCTCCTGCACAAGATCTGACCATAGTCTTTCCCAT
>APFE030429357.1:204017-222107 GCA_000404065.3 Pinus taeda | reverse complement strand
TCCTCCTTCCTCCAACCTCTAGGAAGGAATGCAGTCTTCACATCCAACTGATGAATGTGCTATCCCATCTGCACCTCTTTGTAGATCCATCTCGAACCTACCACTGATTTCCCCTCCGGTCTTGGGACAATCTCCCATGCACTGTTTCTGACAATAGAATCATACTCTTCCACCATGGCGTTTACCCATGCGGGATCCTCCACAGCTTCCTCGAAAGAGGATGGCTCAGTCACAACACACTTGCTCATAAGAGCCATGTATCCAGTGTACCAATCAAGTGACTGTCTCTGCCTACGTTGGGCTGTAGGTGGTCCTACAACTTTCTCTGCATCTTGAGCCAGTCGCTCAGCTTCTGTCAAGCGCTTTCGCCCTATGATGGTTGGCGCTGCATGAGTGGTCTCTTCCACTCCATGAACCTCGTCCTGTGGCTCATCCTTGGGAACTAATAGTTCCTCATCCGCATGCAAGTGTAGCTCCCTCTCAAGCGAACAATTCATGGCTTTCTCCTCCTGAAATTTTATATCCCGTCGCACAACAGTTTTACCACTGTCTGGCAAATACACACGATAGTTGTGGGGCGTATCAGTGTACCCCACAAATATCCCAACCTCTGCAGTCGGCTCCAACTTCTTTCTGGCATCCTTCGTTACATGCATGTAAATGTTAGCACTAAAAATCCTCAAATGAGAAAGATCAGGCTTCTTACCAGAATAAGTCTCCTCAGGTGTACTCATGCCAAGTATCCTATGAGGACAACGGTTCTGCACATAAATTGTTGTATTGCATGCTTCCGCCCACAAGTGAAGGGGTAGGCCCTGATCATGCAACATTGCCCGTGCAGCACCCACAATCGTTCTGTTTTTCCGCTCAGCTACCCCGTTCTGCTGTGGGTTATGGGGAGCTATGAGCTCTCTACGAATCCCTTCTGCCTTGCAGAAATCCTTGAACTCGTCCGAGATGTATTCACCACCATTATCGCTCCTAAGAGCCTTCACCTTCTTCCCCGACTCCTTCTCGACCAGTGCTTTGAATTCACAGAACTTTGAATATGTCTCGCTCTTCTTCTGCATGAAGAAGGTCCAGCACTTACGAGAGAAATCATCAACAAAATCACATAATACCTGTGTTTTGTTGTCGAAGCAACTGAGAAAGGTCCACACACATCTGTGTGAATTCTCTCAAGGATCGTCGTGGCGCGACTATCCTTCTCGTGAAAGGTGGCTTTCACAAACTTCCCCAAAGTACACTCCTTGCACTGATCTGACTGCGCAAGTGTGCCTTTAGGAAGCCCTGTAGTGATCTGTTGCAGTATCTTCAAGGCTCCATGGTGAAGGTGACCCAATCTCTGTGCCACAACTCGCCATCATCCCGGCTCACCAATCTTTTTGCCTTGCCTGCCATTGCTGCGCATCCATCTACATGCAACTGATAAAGGTTCCTCACTCGAACCCCTATCTTCCGGGTCTCACCAGTTGTCTTGCTGCGCAGGAAGGCCTTTCCCTCGCTGAAAACAACATCATACCCCTTGTCTTCTAACATTCGCCACTGAGATGAGATTCTTCTTCAATCCTGGAACATGCATGACTTCCTTCAATACAAAGGGTTTACCAGACTCCCTCTCAAAGGAAATGGTACCGATACCGGTCGCACTGTATCTACCATTATCGCCCATCTCGATGTGCACTCCAAGATCTTTGTCCTCCAGATCAGAGAACAAATCTCTATCTCCCGTCATGTGAAAAGACGCACCACTGTCCAAGAACCACACTGATCCCATCACACTTGAAACCAAGCATGCGATCAATGAAAAATCAAGCTCAAACTGAGAAGCTAAGGCCTCTCCCCCTGCAGATCCAGCAGCTTGCTTGTTCTTCTTCTTCTGCGGACAATTTGTGGCATAGTGTCCGTGCTGGTGACAGTGAAAACACTTCACCTTGGACATATCCTGCTTCTTGCCTTTCGCACCAGACTGAGAAGCTTTTTTGCTCTTCCCTTTCTTTGCTTTGGCAGCCAAAGCACAATTCTCTTCATCAGCTCCCTTTGACGAAGATCCGTCCCTGGTACTCCGCCTGATCTCCCCCTGCACAAGATCTGACCATAGTCTTTCCCATCCTGGCAACTTCTCCCGACCATTGACAGAGTCCTGATAGGAATGCCAACTCTTCGGAAGACCAAGGAGAGCCAAGCTCACCAAGTCCTCATCATCGACAGTAACCCCCACACTTCCCAGCTCATCTCGACAGTAACCCCCACACTTCCCAGCTCATCTCGACACTGAGTGAACTTCGTGAGATACTTGGAAATACTGTCACCCTTCTCGCATTTGATGTTTCTGAGTTTATCTTTGAGCGGCAGCTTCCTCTGATCGCTCTTGCTTTGGAATAATTTTGTTAATGATTTCCACATCAAATATGGAGTAGCCTTTCCATGGAGGCTGGACACAATGTGATTCTTCACGCCCTCCAACAGAATCCTTCGACATTTTTCGATATTCTTTTGCCGAGCATCAGCTTGAGTAGCATCAGTAGGCTTTGGGATATCCGTATCTATGAACTCCTTCAGCCCGTTATCATCCAATACTGCCTCCATCCTGTACTTCCATGCAATATAGTTTGAGCTGCCCTCAAGAGCATACTCCAATCACAATCCGTTGAAAGACATTGCTGCGTTGTCACCAAGAAAACACTGCTGCAAATTCGAATTCCACCAGCAACCAACTCAACCACCTCGGATCTAAGATTCGTGAGAACACAATATTTCTCGTACAGAGATTGACTGTATGGGCTTTGACCGGATATTTCACCTTCCAAAGGAAGGATGAATCCAGAGGCTACCTGGCCCGATTACAGGCTCTGCCCAGAGAAATAGAATGTAAACACTTCCTGAATAGTAGATCTGATGATCAACAGCTCTGATACCATGTAGAAATTTTGAATAATTTAACACATATTCAACAGAGATTATCCTGATCATGTACTATTGCGGAAAACATACACAATACATAAGCTCCTCTACGTTGATCATCAATATAGCAGCATCAATAACAATAAAACATCAAGAGCATTCACACATTACACAGTATGTATCCCGGGGAAAGCATCTCGCTAAAAAACCCCAACTATCTGTATATTAATGATTGAGTCATGTAACATTACACAGAATAATACTTCTCACAAGTATCTCCACCTCTGTTACACACAATACAGCTCAGATCTGAATCAATCACTGGCTCAAATCTCCTTCGCTACTTGCCTGCCTCCACTGCGCAATCTTGCATGAGAATACTGATGAATGAATGAAGCAAACTCGTATTTCCTTGGCTGAACCATGCAATCCCCATTGGCATTACTCAATCCCACTGATTGTGCAAATCATCATGCACAACTATAGTCACAACTGATAGCAATCTGATCCTCTAACACCTGTACCTGCTGAACTGAACATGCACTGACATGCAACTGAGTTAACTGATGTATTCTATAGTTGCATTATCAGTTAATAACTTGTGAATTAATTAATAACTAATTCACCCAACTCATCTCTAGTCTATTTTCCAGTTAGACTAAATACAACCAGTTTAAAAAATCTAAATTGAACACAACTCCATCAACTACACCTCCAGTCCACTAAACTCAACTCACTTGGGTTCTAACTGAAGTCCTGCATGAAAATATTAGTCATCCCATAGGTAACCACGTATTTCCTTCTCGGATCTGCATGTACCACATCTGTAGCTCATCCTGAAGTGCTCCAAGAGAATAAGACAAAGTTTATAGTCTAAATATTATTGAGCTAATAATATTTGACTGTTCTATATTTAGACTGAGCAGTCACTCCGCTGTGATCTAAAAATATAAGTCCATCTATTTTTCCCAGCTTGATCAATTATCCATAAACAACAACCTCCAATCCATAGACATGATCCATATGTCTAAAAATAGACATAGTCTAAAAATAGACTTGCGCCAAAAATAGCATGCGGGCCCACTTAGTGAAGGCGACTCTTTTCACTAAGCTCCATCATCTTGTTGCAATCTCAAGAATAATAGGGTCTATGCTAGCACTGATTGTGATTCACTGATATCGACGATCGCGGTATCGCATTGGCATGGTTCCATGGATGTTATGTGCCTTCCTCTGATCCGACCCGCTGATTGTGATTCACCGATTGGATTTGGACTGTTGATCAGCCAGATCCGATGGCTCCTACGCAGATTTGGTTTAAGCCTTTGATATTCCTTTTTTCATTGTTTTCTCATGTTTTTAGCCTCTTTTCTTAAAGAACAAGGGGAGCTTTGTTTCATGATAGCTTCTTCATCTGAAGTCCATTTTCACCCATTCAAGTTGCATTGGATTTAGAATGAGAAGATCTTTGCAACGAGACTATTTTTAAAAGTAGCCTACAGCCTTGATTTTCCTCTGATTTACAAAGGATTTATGCCATTTGGCACCTTTTACCTCTTGCATGAATTATTTTAGACTTAGAGGTTTATCCAGGATCCATTTTTGGAACACGCCTTCCCTCTAAAAGAACTTTTGGTCTCCAAAAGACTGATATATTGATCCGAATAGTAAATGAGAGTAACTCACCCTCTTATTTAAGCCTCCTTACACTTGCCTTTGAATAGTGCCTCTAAACCAAAGTTTCTGACCACTTCACTTTTTGGATGGGCTAGTCTTCTTTGGAAGAAATGTCTTCCTCCTTGCCTTCCTGTAGAACTTCTGCTAAAACGGTAATAGAAGGTGGTTTGAACTTCTTTTCCTTGATCATTGATCCATGGTGGCTCAACAAATGTGAAATACATTTTCTCCACAATACTTTCATTTGTACATGTTTGAAAGGCTGCCAACAACAACTGTTAACACAACAACAAGCATGTATACAACAACTGGATGGACTAAATTCCTACTTGAACCAAAAAAACATATTTTCACATCTTGTGAACACCTCCATGCCTTACATCTGTATACAAATGATGGACTAGACACAGCCCCACAAAACATGCCTTTAAATAAATTACCCTTAAGTCAAGCATGTAGAAAAAGATCATTTCGACTGTTTTTTAAAAACATGAAACATTTCATCATTATCTCCATTTGGAGACCAAGTTAACTTCTCCCAAGTCAACATGGCATCACATGCATGTCAAAGCAATAAAACCTGCAAGTTAATTACACATACATGTTCAAAAACAAGGAAATCATCAACATGCATGTGTTCATGCATCTCATATTTATGCATGTATTTCATCCTTCAACTTTCACTTAAGCACATTGTACTTTCGAAGCTAAAATGAAATATAATGTAGATGCATTAATAGACATTCAATCTCAATTAGATAAGAACTCTAACCATTCCTTACCAATCCCTTTCAAAGGTACTACCTTTGTCTGCACATCACCATCATCATGTGAATCATTATGAGACACATCATTCACAGAACCTTCACTTCCATTTTTGCCATCTTCTCTTTCCACTTTCTTCATCTTTGGTGGAAGCATTGTTGGATTCAGTGTCCAACATTTTGCAGCAAGATGTCCTTGCTTATGGCAGTAAGTGCACTGCATGTGCATCTTCTTGACAACATGATTTTCCTTGTCTAATGGACCTTGGGCTTCTTTCTTCTTTTCCTTCTTCTGCTTCCTGTATGTGGCCATTCTCTTCCAACATCTAGAAACACTATGGTCATCCAAACCACAAAAGGAACATGCAACTCTTTCCTCATACTTACGTGGAAATTTATCATGCTTTGCAAAATCAAAAGGAATGTGTTTAGAACCAGATTTATACCTTTCTCTTTCACCTTTATTGCCTTCATGAGGAGGTGAAGCAAATGAAGAAGTGGCTCACTTTGGAACACCGTCAAACTCTTCAAGGCTATTGGAGTCTCCCCAACACTTTGGTTCAAGTGTATGCTCCTGAACACCTACATCCTGTAATTGATATTTCAAGCTATCATATTCATCTTGGATACAACCTTCACACTTCTGAGGTAGAGGACATGAAATGAAACTCCTTCTTGGGACTCTTTCAATGGCATTCATGGTAGCTTTGGAACTATCTCTATAAGACAATCCATAACCAAGACCCAAATAATTAGGCATTTCCTCAACCATTATTGGTTCAATAATACCTTGTGCATTCTTTCCCAAGCCCTTTCCTTCATAGCCCATCTTGGACATTACCTTGGAACCTATGCCTTTAGTATGTTTTTCAAAAGAACCAATACAAGTATTCTCAGAAGAATTTGAAGACAAACTAGAATGGCTTACCTCTTCTTCAAGTTGATACTTGACTAAGGCTTCTTCGGCAACAAAGAGTTTTGTTTCAAACTCATGCATCCTCTTCAGGTTCATATTTTAAATATGAAGTTGCCTCTCCATTTCCTGCAGTCTATTAGCAAGCAATCGCTTCTCTTCCATCATGGAATTTAGCTATTTTCTAAGCATACTACTCTTCCTTTCGTCCTCATACATTTCTCTCACCATATCCATCATGGTGGAAAAACCTTGCTTCATGTCTTCATCAAATAATCTTATGAATAGAGCAGAGTTTGAGGACCCACTTGTAGAAGTTCTCATTATGCCAATGAACAAAACAACTTCAAGAAGATAAATAAAGAGCACATTTAAGCAACCTATTGCAACACCTCTTGTGCCTTGGATTGTCTTGAGGTCCTTTGGGATAGAAGAATTCCTTTAGCCCTTCTTCCTATTTGTCCTTCCTGGACTGAGCTATCAATTGCTTTCCCTTCACCTCTGCAAACTCAGAAAATAGTCAGTCTACAAACAAGCATATAATTAATCAGACAATCAATCCTTGACAACCCAAACACCTTTTAGACAAGAATTCTTTGCTCTGTCACTCAAGAATTCTAATATAACCTTATTAATGTAATGGTTAATCAATTTTATGCTCTGATACCACCCGATCTGAAAATGGGGCTCTTAGGTCTCTTGTCTAGCTTACAAGAACCTCTCCCACTTCCAAAGCTTGAATATTCCCAAGTTTTATTGATTAAACAATGCAGAATTAAGAAATGCTTGAAATTATAGTGTATTCTTATGTTTTTCTTAAATTGATTATTTGCTTTAAAAATATACTGTTGTGTTGTAAGTTTAGTTGCTCAAACAGATATAAAAATATACATAACAATAAATAAAGCAGCAGAGGTAATGGAGCAATAATGTAGACACATGAACAACAATATTAATTTGGAGTTCACCCACAACTCTTGGGCTACATCTCTATGAGCTCTAGTCAACTCAACTAGGCTCTCTGGGATTATGGTGTAAGTCTTTTTTACAAGCTCTTGGCCGAACTCCTGCTATTTTGCACAAAAACAATGGGTTCAGACACGATCTAATATCCTGGCTTTTGAAGCTTTGGCTCTTGGCTCTAGCTCTTGGCTCTTGGTTTTGGCTCTTGGCTACAACTCTGGCTCTTTGGCTCTTGGTTTTGGCTCTTATCTCTAACACTGCCACTTTAGCTCTGGCTCTAGACTCTTCACTCTTTGCTCTGTATTCTTTCTGCCTTCTATCAGAAAAACAATCATCTTGGCCTTTCACTTGGCTTCCAAGTGACCCCATAGGCTACTCTCTTTGTTTCTGCTCTACCTCTTGGCCTTAGCTTCATGCTTTGGCTTTAGAAATAGCTCACACAATGACCAACAACCTAGAAGCAACCAACAGTCTCCTTGTTCTATTTTTTTGTGGTTTTTAAGCCAAATCGGCACTTCCTGTTCATTGTCCCCCTCTGGCTCTTTATCTTCCTGCTTTGGTCCACTCAAATCCCCTTCTCAGTGTTTAACAATCATTTGTTAACACTTTTAGGGAAGGTAGCCACCTCTATCATAACAGAAGGCAATTGGCACTTGCAATCCTTTGAAACAGTCATTTTCTATTAACAAGGGAAAACATTGCCAAACGTGGAAGAATCCACAGAGAACACTATTCCTGGATTTCAAATTTTCATAATCCTACTTAATAGCACTATCAGATCTGCCCTTAGTTGCTGTCACAAGTCTTATTTGGCCTGTTCCTTGGTTTCCCTTCATATCTGAAAAATATGTTAAAAGAGTGAAAACAATGTAAAAATGGCTCCGAGGTCTGTAGTATCACATTGGGGCTTTATTTCTTTGTATTTCGTTTAATAAATGAAACATGCAAAGTAAATTAAAAATTGCATTTGGCGGATCTCAAATCTTATGAGATAGCACCTATTTTTCCATCGAGTCTAGCTATCGCATCACACAGATATGTGTGTGTGTGTGTGTGTGTGTGTTGGCCCCGCTCCACTGTAGCATGCCGATGCGATACTGTGATGCGACAAGTCACAATCACAAATCGCACAAGTCCAAGGTCTTTCCATATAATAGGGTCTATGCCACCACCGATTGCAATCCACCAATATCGACGATCGCAGTATCTCACTGGCCTAGTCCCATGCATGTTATGTGCCATCCTCCGATCCGACTCACTGATTGCGATTCGTTGATCGGATCTGGACCATTGATCGGCTAGATCTGACATCTCCTATGCAGATTTGGTTTAAGCCTCCAATATGCCTTTTTTCATTGTTTTCTCACATTTTTAGCCTCTTTTCTCAAAGAACAAGGGGAGCTTATTTTCATGATAACTTCTTCATCTGAAGTCCATTTTCACCCATTCAAGTTGAGTTGGATTTAGAGTGAGAAGGTATCTGCAATGAGACTATTTCTGATGGCAGCCTGTGACTTTCATTTTTCTCTGATTTACGAAGGATTTGTGCCATTTGTCACCTTTTACCTCTTGAATGAAGTCCTTTAGACTTAGAGGTTTATCCAGGATCCATTTTTGGATCATCTTAATTTCTGCTTATAAATGGTTAAATACTCAGTTTGAATATTAAATCAATTATACCTCTTCATATTCTACTTCTCCATCCCACTAAAATCAAAATACCCATGTGCATTTAAAGAATAACGTTTTACTTTATTAAGAATCTATATAAGTTTAAAGCTCCTGTTTATAAATAGTTCACTGGTCATCCAATCATTTAAAACAACAAAACATCATAGATGCTTTGGCATAACTAATTGACCTTAGGTGATCTCAAAGGACAACAACACGCACCACCAAGACTCTTATTTTTTTGCTTCCTTATTATAAATTGGGAATCAATGTCCTTCGTGTCCACAATAGGGTCTTCACCACCCTGATCTCCCTCATCAATCTCCTACTCAACTGAATGCTTGGTTTCCTACGCAGTCTTTTCCATGAAGTAAATAGTGAGTGTCAGAGGAACCTTCTTTTATCCTTCTTGGCAGCTGATTTTTTGTTCTGTGTACGTTTAGTAGTATTACTTTTTCCTTCCTTTTTTGTCTGTGTGGAAACTGGGGTGAGACAACTACTCGACCACTTTATGATGACCATCATGATGTTCTCTTCGAAAACAAAATATGGTAGCTCATACCATACCTTCTCCAAATCTTTCTTGGCATGGATAGAGACATTGTGAAAATCCACTTTAATGTTGGAAATGTCTCTATATTATTGAAATAATGCAGGTGATATCCCTAAACTTTGTTTGATGACTATGCACAAATCCATCTCAGAAATAACCAAAAACATTTTGTTCTATGTAATGTGGGTTGGTTCCTTAGATGCCCACAGTGAAGCATACTTCATAACCTCACACACATCAGGGTCCACAATGGGGAACTACAACTCTGGCATTCTCCATTATACCAATGTAATTAAGAGCAATAACCATGCATAGTGGAATGGCTTCCCTTCTTCATATGCTTCTTGGTAGTCATCCAAAAAATTATGATATAGATACCTAGTACAGTTAAACTCAATTCCCTTGCTGCACTGTTCAGCGAAGGATACAACTGGGGTCGACACTTCATATGCCTGACACTTCCTCAAGATCTTACCAGCCAAAATGGATGTGGAAAAATGCATAACTTCATCATTAATAGAACTAATACCAAAGCCCCAGGACTTCTTGACTAAGCCAAAGTCATTCTTCATCTAATCGGCTAACCTTTTCTCTTGACACTTGCCGACAAATTTGTCATTGGGGTTCACACCTTATTAGGGAAATGTAGTAATCCTTCAGATGAACATATCCTCAATTGCGATTAGTGTTTCGATCCATAGACACCCATCATGTACCAATGCCAATAAATGGTCTACATAGATTGTGTTTATGTTGTTGAGCCCAAATCGTGGAACATAAAGCATATTCAACAACCTAGTGCATTGAATCCCTACTACCCACCTCATCAGCTCAACCCTTGTTACTCCAGCTTCTTCCTAAAAAACACATTGGAGGTACTTGTTGGGCTCAAATTGGGGATATTTGCTGCAATCATTGAAATTCCAGTCCACCATGCGCAGTTGTGGCATATTGGCTAACACCTATCCCTCAATAGACACTTCCTTTAGTAACAAGGGTGCAAATATCCTGTATTTGATAGAATCTGGGTCTTTTTCCACCATTCTAGTTGGCTTCGTCACCGAAATATAGGGTGGAAAACAGGAGATTCGTTCCACATCATCAGCGTTGATATCCCTAAATATGCTAGCTATTTCTTCCTCATCTAGATCTTGGGGATCCATTGGTTTCTTCTATGTATCCATTCTCTCCTTCATTTCTCCTGGGGGGATTTTCCTCGGTGATTGATGAACCGGGGCCTTTTGGGGCTTCTTTTGTTTTTTGGCTTCTACTGCTACGACATTAGAATTATTTCTTGGAAATCTTGGTGCAATAGTGCACTGGGTGTGAAGCAATCATGATGGAGTCTAGCCCTTGACTTATAAAATCTTGCTCAAGCTCCTTCCAACTCCAACGAGACATGTAGCAGAATGTTCAACTCACACTTAGGCACAAAATCATATAGTGAATTCTATAAGAAAAAAGTGTCTGAATGTGAAGTGGGGTGCCATATTTATAACCGTTTTGAAATTCAAACCACTCAATCCCCTCGATATCCTCCTCATAAATGTGAATTTTTTGATATATTTTCTCATATATGCTCCTTAAATACGTTTCCACCACTCCCTTTAACGATAATTTCCTTATCAAATAAACTGTAGAAACCCGAATAGTCATATTCTGGATGAATTGTGTCAGAGCCTTCCCTACATCCTAGTTACCCCTTCTTCATCATAACTTCATCCACCTGAGCCATCCTCCTGAATGTCGTGCAACCCTCCTTCTATGACAAAGTATGTCTTTGGAAAAGTCCTTTATAGTCTCATCCTTCCTTCCAATTGCCTCTAGCACTAAGACTTTCCTACATTCATATAGTCATCATGTAGCCCCATGGACATAATCGTCCCTATAGAGTTTCATCCTACTTTATTTTACATGCCCAACAAATAATTCTCCATTCAGCTTCGCAAGCTAAACTGCGCGACCATCTAAGATACCCTGATAATGCATGGGCCTAGCCAATGCATCCTTAGATTACCAGGGAACTGCGTGAACTTACTATTGTACAGAAAAACCAAGTCTGCATTCTTAAAAGTTCACTGCTTAATATGTCGATTGTGCCACGCCTTCTCCCTGACTTTTTGTACTTTTTGGGGAAATCCTGTAAGAAGGTGCTCTTCTTCTAGCATGAGTAGTGATTACAATATTTATTCCATAACATTGTTGTCTACCATATTCATGATTGATTTGATTATAAGACTTGGCACTATATATTCCATCAGCATTACAAGTTCCTGTCCATACACTAGTCTAAACGCAATCTGCCCATTCAACTTCTTTCCAGTAGTCCAATATTTCCATACAATTGTTGGTATGTGCACATCCTAATAATTCCTATTGAAGTTTCACACCTTAGTCAGAGCGTTTTTCGAAATTTTGTTGAAAGCCTCAACCATGTCGTTCGCCTGAGGATGATAAGGCGTGCTCTTCTGATGATATACCTAAACCTCATTTGTTAATGCTTCAATAGTATTGTTTAGGAAGTGTGATCCCCTGTCAGTCATCAAGATCTTTGGGAATCCAAACCTTGAAAATATATACCCAAATATGAAGTGCACAGCAGTGTGTGCTCTACAATCCTCTACCAGTTGTGCCTGAGCCCACTTGGTCAGATAATTCGTCACAATAATAATGTATCGCGCATCAGTTTTCTTGCTCATTGGATTGATTAGCCAAACAAAATAAATCACCCACTTATCAAAATATATCAAAGTAACATCTGGATTTAGTGATAATTCATCTCTTCTTGATGGTCTTTGAGTCCTCTGGCAAACATCACAAGCTCTACAATAGTCTTTAGAATACTTGTGCACCGTGGGCTACCATAGTTCTGCTCTAAAAATATTATGTGCAATGGATTTTTCTCTGTAGGATCCTCCCACGACACCACCATGTGCTTCTACCAAAATATTTTGTCTTTCATGCTCATCGAGATATCTACACAATATTTCATTAGGGGCCATTTTATATAGATGCCGAACAACCAGAGAAAAATCTTCCACTCTGACTACTAGTTTTTCTTCTATTTCATTATATACTCTGGAGGGTCTACTCCGGTAGTCAAAAGTTAAGTAATATATGAAATATGTTCATCAACAACCCTTGATATGAAGAGATACGGAGTAGGAAATTCTTCTTCAATGTTGGTTGGTCCTTCGCCAGTCTCAATTCTAGACAGATGATCTGGCCCATCATTCAGTCATCCTAGCTTGACTACTACTTCCAAATCATATTCTTGGAATAGAAATAGCCATCTGTGAATCTTCCCACTCAACACAGGGTTGTTCCCCAAGTATTTCAGCACATAATGGTCTGTGAACATCTTGAGGTGCACACCCGACAGGTAATGTCTGAACTTCTATAGCACATACACCATAGCCAAACCCTCACGTTCTTTCATGGAATAATTCCTCTTTGCCTTAGAAAATTTTCGAATCACAAATGAAATGTGGTGACCAATATCCCCCTCTCCTGATTGTGCTAAGAGAGCTCCCAAAGATATACATGATGCATCCACATGAACATGGAACTCCTTCTTCCAATATGGAAACACCAAGATCGATGCAGTGGCCATTTTCTCGTTTAAGATGTCAACCTTCTTCCGACACTCTTCATCCCAATAGAAGGTGTCATATTTCTTTAGTAATTTCTCCATCGGTGCAATGATCTACGCGTACACCTTAATGAATTTTTTATAATATCTAGTGTGTCCAAAAGTTTTGCATAGTTGGTTCATGTTCTTCGGCGGATCCAAATTAATAATAACAATGTTATTTGCAGGATCCATCATCATCCCTTGCTTACAGACAACATGTCCTAGTAAAATTCCATAAGGTACATATAAAATACACTTCGTCAGGTTTAATGAGATTTGATAATTCCTGAAGATATCCAACATCAAGCACAGTCTTGAGACATGCTTCTTTAATAGTCCAAATATTGTCCAGTCATCAAAGTAAACCTCCATGAACTTGTGAATGAATTATTTAAACACTACAACAACAACTCTTGAAAATATCGCCTCTGCATTCTTCAACCCAAATGAGATGACTGTATATTGAAAGGATCCCCACTTAGTAGAGAAGGTGGTATTACTCCTACCTTCCAGTGCTATATTAATCTAATGGTACCTTGAAAACCCATCTATAAAAGAGTAGGCCTCCTATGCTCCTACATTTTCCAAAAATTCATCCGGGAATGGTGTTGGGAATGGGTCATGTATGCATGCATAATTCATCTTCCTTAAATTGACATAGATCCCTATTTCGCCCTTGGTCATTTTCTACTGTACTACAATTGAATTCTCCCAATCAGATTCTTCCTAATAGATCCCTCTAATACTAGTGTATTCCCTTATTATTATTGTCATTGTATCCCCTTATTTTTATTGTTGTGCCACTGCATTATTATTGTTATGTCGACTTTGACTATATTATGACCCCTTAGACTCCTATATATATAAATGAGGCCTTTTCATTTGTATAATCCAAAAACTGTTCATTTGTGTAATGTAAATGAGGGTTCCCCATCGAAGAGGATTATTTTGAAGCCATTGATCTATATTTTCTTCTATTTTACTATCTAGTCACATAACAATTGGTATCAGAGCCTTGGATTCTAGGGTTTCGCTACTTCAAATAGTTCATCGTGGAATTTTCGCTATAATTTTTTTTATATGATCTTTCAAAAGTTAAAGTTATAACCCATTTGAGAAAAAATCTTGATGAACCATGAGTATGAATTGCAAATCTTGTCTCGCTCTATTTTCGGAGATATGATTCAAGGAAGTTAGGGTTTTTACAGGCTCCCAAAATATATCTCAAACGGGTGACTTGGGGAAAATCGTCATAAATATCTCTCTAAGAATCATATTGAAATTTTGTAAAAAAGTACAGAAAGAGTATGAAATTTAAATTTCTGTGTAGCGGTTTCAAGTCTGAAAGTTGAAACAGTGACATGTGGCACTTCTTACAAATTCGCTCGACTGAGCTAGTTTATAATCAGGTCATTGTGGGAGGTTTGGAATAATTCTTTCTTGGAGAATCAAGTCTTGATCAGACTTGCAAGGTTGGAATGAGGACTCGGAGGGCCAACATAGGATGATGTTTCAGATCTTGGAGATCTGAAATTACAGAGATACAACAGATTAAACATCGAGCTCCTACAAAGCCAAAAATGATGTGTAGTCTTTTTAAAAATTTTCATAAGTTGGGTTTGAAAAATTAGTTTAAAGGAATTCAAAGGACATAGTGAATCATAATTATCATTAATTGATACCCCCGAAGAAAGAAAATGGAAAGACCTAGTAAGAAACCTAAAAGCTCTAGCATGACTCATGAAGAAGAGGAAGGAATGCAACATGATATATCAAAATTATGAGTCCAAGTGCAACAAATTTCACTCTCAAAAAAGTAGTAGAAGGTAACATGGATAGTTTAAAGAAAGGAGTGGAAGCTAAGATGGATGGTTTAAAGAATGGTGTGCAACCTAAGATGGATGGTTTAGAAGTAAACATTGAAGATTTGAAGAAAGCAATGGAAGGTTTGAAAGGAGGTTTGGCAAAGTTGCTACAAGAAATGCTTCCTAATGGTGAAAAGGTTGTAATGTTACTAAATAGGAAGTAGAAGTCATAATAAAAATTACCATATGCAGCCAAATACAAAAAAGAAATATTCATTAAGAACCCACAGAAAAACTGCAAACGAAGAATTTATGCAAGCCAAATAAAATATATAGTTGAATGGGGCACTTGGGCTTGTCTCAATGGAAAAGAAGGACCAAAACCAGGTAGGAAAATGGCTAAGATGAAGGCTGCCCAACTGCTACACCAATCTGCACTGCGTTCCCTAGAAAACTAGTGCACTACTGAACTTCAACTGGTTGGAAAGTGCACTAAAACCACCTAGAAAATTATGTGTTTTTAACCCCGGACTCCATGCCAAAAACCTAGAAAAGATCATAAGTGAATTTGGTTGGTTTTGAATTCTAATTTTCGACCCCTTGGAGCCCCACCCCAGCAATGGATGCAAAATTCAACCTGCTAAAAACTGTATGCAAATCCCTCTACAAACTTCTCAAAAATGCTATATTTACTCCTGTTGTCCAACCCCTCACTGCCTCGACAACTCTAAGCCAAGATTAGCTGATCTGAAAACACCACGAATTTCTGTTAGGTGGCCTCTACGCTATCCCATTACTAAAAAGTGTGAATTTTTGGTATCTGGCTCAGCTACCTGCAAACTCCAGCAAAAATTCCACCTCTATGTTGCCTCACCTCATGGATCTCTCAATAGGCAATGAGTCCCTTGTTGATCTTTAATTTCCTCTGTGTGTTTTCTCGATGCCCAAACATACACACTTCCCTCTCTCTACATTGGTAACTGATGTGTGTTATTGCCCCTGACTCCTTGAAATCTCTTGTAGAACAACCTCCTTATGGCTGGCACAGATGGTCCCCCAAGGTAGAGGTTGAATCTTCCATGTCAGAGATTCATGGCTAAACCACTGGTAGACATGCTAAACAACAAAGCATACAAGTGAGTGTTTGTTTGAAAATGTAGAAGATAATCCACAAAATGCGTCGATCATCCTTTTATAATTTTTCCTCATTCCTCTAGACTTTTTTTTTAATATTATTTTATTGGTGAGGGTAATTTTCTACTAAGTCACTTTTTCCACCATTTAATAAAATAATATTTTGTTGCTATTCTTTGATAAAGTAATAATTGTCAGGCCAGGCAGTAACTCCACGAAACAAATAACTGATTCGTATATTATTCCATAGGTAGGTCATTGTTAGATACAATAGGGAGTTATTGTTCAGTTCATCTCCCGATGACTGTTCACATTCCTAATTTATTTATTTACATAAAATACCTTAATCATGAAGATTAGGTGTCAACATCCCCCCCCTTAATCTGAAGGGATGTTGGTGAGTCCAAGCATCATTTTGAATCGTCCAAGCTTTTCCCTTCCAAGTTCTTTGGTGAAGATGTCTGCAATTTGCTAATTTTTGGAACAATGACGGAGATGGATTGTTTTGGCCTCAACATGATGTCGAATCAGATGATATTTAGTATTGATATGCTTCGTTTGATAATGGAACTTTGGGTTCTTGGAAAACTTTATTGCAGAGGTGTTGTCAATCATGAGTGGAGTTGATTGTACTTGTTTTACCTGCAAATCTTCAAGAATTTTCCTGAGCCACACAATTTCTTTTGTTGCTTCAGTTGCTGCCTCGTATTATACTTCTGTTGTGGAATCTGTTGGAACTAATTGTTTGCGTGATCTCCAGGAGATAGCTCCTGATCCAAGACTCATAGAATATCCTGAAGTAAATACTCCAGTTTCCTTGTCTCCATCTAAGTCTGAATCAAAGTATCGGATCAAACTAAAGTCATCCACCTATGTGTACTTGATTCCATAGTCTTGAGTTCCCTTCAAGTACTTTAGGACTCTTTTTGCAGCAGACCAATGTCCCTCATAAGGCTTTTGCATAAACCTAGAGAGGATCCCAATAGCAAATGAAATTTCTGGTCTGGTAGTAGTAAGGTAGTTGAGACTTCCTGCAAGCTATATATACTTTGTTGCATCCTCAAATTCATTTCCTTCAATAGATGTGAGCTTTAAGTTTTATTCCATTGGAGTGGTAAGAGGATTGCACTCTGTCATGCAAAATCTGTTTAAAAAATCTCTAATGTATTTCTTTTGAGAAAAAAATATGGACTTTGGATCTTGGGTTACTCCAATGCCAAGATAGTAATGAACATAACCCAAATCAGTCATTTCAAAACTTTTCCCCAATTCCTTCTTTATGGATGCAATGTAGCTTTCATTGTTGCCTGTCATTAAAAGATCATCTACATATACTACAAGATATACAATTGTTTTTCCAAATTTCTTGACAAATAAAGTTGCATCATCAAGATCAAAATGATTGAAGTTGAGTTTCAGAAGATGCTTAGTTAGTTTTTCATACCAGGCTCATGGTGTTGTTTAGGCCATACAAGGACTTCACAAGTTTTATACTTTCTTTCAGTCCTTTCATCAGAAAATCCTTTTAGGCTGGGACATTAAAAACATTCTCTTTTAGATCTCCTTCAGAAGGCAGTTTTTTACATCCATTTGATGGACTTTCCAACCGTTCTGAGCTGCTAGTGCAAAGAGTGTCTGGATGGTGGCCCATTTTACTGTGGGGGAAAAAGTTTTCTCATAATCGACCCCTTCCTTCTGTGCAAAACCTTTTTCCACAAGCCTAGCTTTGTGTTTGTCAAGTGAGCCATCAGCTTTGTACTTGTTCTTGTAGACCCACTTGCAGCCAATAGGTTTGGTTCCAAATGGAGGATCAACCAGCTTCCAAGTGTCTTTCTTTATGAGGGCATCATACTCCTTTTGCATCGTTTCTTTCCATTCATCATGAGAAGCAGCTTCTTTGAAGGAAGTTGGTTCAAAATATATAGACAAGTTCAATTTACAATCATAAGGAACATCCATATCAATAGGTGAATTAGAGTCATCTACATCACCTCCATTTTGTCAGTTTGAATTTCTGGTTCCTGTTTTTCCAATTTCATCAGGATGAACACTTTCAAGTGTCTTTGTCAGCC
>APFE030429357.1:171119-197303 GCA_000404065.3 Pinus taeda | reverse complement strand
AGAGAAAGAGAGTCCTGATTCAAGTGTCAAAGAGTATCAGAAGAAATATAAAGCCCAGATTCAATTAAAAAAGTATCAGTGAAGCGGGGAAAAGGATCATATCGAAAATATTAAAGCAGGTGAATATTAAAAGCCTCCATCAAAGTCAAAGAAAGCGGTGAAGTCACTTAAGGCTCTCAGATCATAGTTAATACACATCAAAGCCACTCAAGAGCAGTGGAGCAAAGACCAATGCGTAGTTATGGTAAGTGGCCAGCACATAACAGCAAAGGCCACATAGCCTCATTTTTTGTAACAGCTGCCCCCAACGCAGCATTAGATAGATATTTTGACATTACTTACAAGATAAGTTAGGTTAATTGCAGTGATTTCCTTAGATCTTCTATCAGATCCTTTTTGCAGATATTTTGCCTATATATACAACCCTGAACAATGTAATAAGTTTTGTTGGTTGGTGGGTTGGTTGATGATTTCTTCCTCCCGAACTGTGTTGTAAGATATTAGACTATGTAAATACAAATGGCTGTTGACGTTCCCTGTGTCTGAATGATATGAAGGTGGATTGGATGTTCTGGGACCTGCTACAGAATTCCTGTGTCACGCTATGGAAAAATAAGTTATACTAAACTATGTTTTATGTTTTCTATTTTGTAAATCTCATCCGTGTTCCATGATCTTGGTAACAGAGAAGAAGAATAGCATAAGATTTGCTTGAGTGCACCTTATGTTCAATCTCTGTTATTTATTATGTTTTCTTCAGGATTAGTCATAAATATGAATTCTTAAATACTCATGCTTGCACTAGTTCTCTCATTTTGAATACTGTTTAGGAATTCTTAATTGCTCCTGTGCAATATTCATCCACTTTCCCTCTGCCAACATAATGAAAGATTCTTGATTACCTTTCATTCCCTGACTTCATTCCATCATTTCCAGATTTGAAAATTGTTCCTAGCTTTCCTATCCCGCTTTGTAGTACTACCTTTTCACCAAGAAACTCTTTCAGTAATTACCCTCTCAGTGACTCCATTGCCCAATGGAAAAAATAGTTATACACCTGCATCCCAGTTTTGTCTAAAATCACCATCCCACCAAACTTAAAACCAAATTAAAACCCATGTGCATCATATCTAGCCTAAAATCATCCCTTAAACAAAGATAAATCCCAAAGAGAGAGCCCTCTCTGACTGCTGGTAGGCTAGGACTTGCAGTCCAAAGATTGGTTAGTGGTTACCTCGGCCGTATTCCCTTGGGAGTCAAAGGGAACAACCTGAGCGATAATAGTAGTCATCAATAAATCTCATGATATATTTATTTCCATTTGCAAAAGGAGCATGCATTGGACCACATAAATCTGAATGAATAAGTTCAAGCTTCCTATGTGCTCTTGAATGTGAATCATGAAAAGACTATTTTCTATGCTTTCCTAGAATGCAAGCATCACATTGCTTAAGTTTTCTTGGAATTGTAGGCAAACCAGCAACACCATTTTTCTTCAATAAGCGGAGACTGTCATAGATAAAATGTCCAAATCTAGCATTCCATAATAAACTTGATGGAAGTGTACCTACTTCATGATGAGAATTGTATGAGAAATGTTGTGCATGAGAAAATGTTCCTTGCATTTTGAGAAGCCTTTCTTCTTCTATTCCCCTCATGACAAGTGAGTGATCAGATGCTTTTCTTACCTCAAGCTTGCCATCAAACATATGAATGGAGTGACCTTACTGGCGGATGTGGACTAAGGAAAACAAGTTTATCTTGAGCTGTGGGAGATATAGAACATGATCCAGAAGAAAGTCTGGAAGACCGGGCAGTGTAAGCCTGATTGTGCCAAGCCTTGATGGCTTGTTTTTTGACTGATCTGCAAATTATACTACTCCATCAACATTGTCAGTGAAATCTTCAAAAAAATATTTTCTATGAGTCATGTGATAGGTTGCTCCTAAATCAAGCAACCAATCATTTTACCAGGAAGCAAGTGAAGCATTAAACAAACCTTCGTTTACTCCAATGTTACATTGTGCCTCAACATAGTGAGAAGATTCAGGTGCTTTACCTTTGTTTCTATCATCAGTTTTACCTTTCTGTTGGTTTCTTTTCTGCTCCATTTTGTCCCATGGTAGCTTGCATGTGGATGCATCATGTGATCCATTTATTTTGCAGTGAGTACAATGTAAATCTGCCTTTTCTCCTTGAGAATGTTTGCCCCCCTGCCTCTGAAATATCTTCCTCTTCCTCTTCATCCACCTCTTCCTCTTGTAGAATCTTGAGCAGGATGTTTTTCTTTATGAGCTAGGCATACAATCTCTTCAGAAGACTCAGGGGTTGTCTTCTTTCCAAAAGCTTTTTCTCTTTCAGCAAACATTTTCACAAGAGAGTCAAAGTTCATATCTTTGATATTTCCATTTGCTTGCAAAGACTCAAGATAATTGGAGTAAGTAGGATAAAATGCCTCGAGAAAAGCAATAAGAGCGATATCCAGCTCAACCTTAGTGGATTTGATATCATGCATTATAGACTTTATTTCAGATGCAAGAGCAAGAGGATCATTATTTTGCAGTTCAAGAGTGAAGAGTTTAATCATGAGTTGGACAAATTCAAGTGCAGAATGTGACTCATAGAGTCCTTTCAACATTTTTAAAGCTTCAAAGGCAGTTGAATATGATGAAATATGGTGACTCACCTCTTTATTTACGGTTGCTGTGATTAATGAATAATCTTTGTTGTTCTTGTTTTCCCAAATGGTGCGCTATTTGTTTGAGGTAGGCTATACTGGGTCACTGTCTCCTTCTCCGGCACACACTCCTTTCCACAACTCATTGAAGATGAGGGTGTGTTGTATCATCAGGGACCAATTAGGATAGTTATCCTTGCCAGTGAGAACTATTCCTACCATAGAGATGATTGAATGCATTTTGTAAAAAAAAATACTTCTGTTGACAGAAAAAATGCTTCTGCTGATATACAGTGAAATTGTTCTCAAAAGGGCAAAAAGATTGCAAATACTTTATGCACTATGTTTTCTTCAAATCCCTCCAAAGTTTATAAAGATATCCTCATATAATATTTCCATATCACCTCCTTTTTTTTTTTAAACAAGAGCTCCACGCACATATAAAGTCAACAATGGATTCAAATGGAAACCATTCAATATATATACGATAGACCATTCGCTAGACCATTCATACCACCATTCAATGGATTCAAATGCAGTTCAATACAAAAGCGGTGTATATCACTCAATAAAACCGCAATTCAATACCATTCAACGTTTCAAATACCATTGAATCCGCACAGTTCAATAGCATTCAACGTTTCAAATACCATTCAACGTTGTGCAATATATACAGTGTTAAAAACAGGAAACTGGACAGCGTCAAAACCACTGGATTATTAGACAGCTCATACCATGAGACAGCACATTCAAACGTCCCACTCGTATACCCTGGAATCATATGAAATGAGAAACTTGTAGAGAGAAGGAATGTTATGTTAAAAATGGCTTGAACATTGTGTTAAAATCCATTCAATGCAGTTTAATGCCATTCAATAAAACGACAGTTTAATACCATATAAACAGCGTTAATATTCCAGATTAAGAGAGTCGTGCAATAGTGAGTAAACCCACAGCGTTAATACGCATTCAACGTAGTTCAATATATACATTCAACGCAGTTAAACAGGAAAACTGGACATCGTTAAAACCATTCAACACAGTTCAATGGGACAGTTCAATATACCATTCCTCATCGTTATACCATTAAGCAATGCAGATACCATAGTCGTTTTAACTGATGTGTTATTTGTTAAAAAAATTTGACAGCGTTAAAGCAATATAGGTATCTCTGTGTTCAAATGAGCACCCGCAATCAATGCAATATGCATTCATTAAACCAAATGTTGATAACGCATAACACATTCAAACTGCCTTACCATTCGCATACCATTCAACTATGCATACCAGGAGCTGGTGGCGTATCTCTACAGTGGCACCGTCAGGTCTCAGTATGGACAGATGTGCAACGTGGCAGAGGCATGTTATTTCAGAACAAAAGGGAATAAGGCAGAGGCAGAGGCAGAGGACAGAGGAGTTACAAGGAGTTAATAGCTAAAACAAGGAGCTGGCTCTGATACCATGTCAGGCCAGGCAGTAACTCCACAAAACAAACAACTGATTCATATATTATTCCATAGGTAGGTCATTGTTATATACAATAGGGAGTGATTTTTCATTTCATCTCCTGATGACTATTCACATTCCTAATTTATTTATTTACATAAAATTCCCCAATCATGAAGATTAGCTGTCAACAATAATAGCCACCTTTCTGCAATAATATTTTCCACTTTTTAATTAATATTACTAAAATTGGGTAAAATTCCTTAGTGAATCCCATGCTCACAAAATTAGGGATATTACAGTGATCTCTGCCTAAAATTACTTGTCCCCAAGCAATGCTCGAAGAAGCTCTCTCTCTCTCTCTCTCTGCTGACCAAAATGTCACCACAAAAATTACCAAGGTCCCAAATTTTCCACTAAGTCACATTGAATCCCTGCACCATCCTATCATAAATGAATCCCCCGATACCAAGGTCCCATGATAATCTCAGAAAGATGCCACCATGTCAATGTTGTGTTACTCTGATTACAACTGACTTCCCATCATGCACATACCATATCCTCCTCTCTTGAAATCCAATAGTCAAATACTCACAAATGTCAAATACATCCTTCCAGGAATATCCATGATGCCAAAGTCTACCCATCTAAAGGTAACCCTGAACCTATGTAGCGACAGGGAAAAGCTACCTCTCCATACGATGAAGTCCTCCATGAACTCCCATGTGTAAACCTAAGAGTGAACTAGATCACTCTTTGTCATGAATCTACTCATCATGAGACTGAGTGGTATATCGACCAATTGAATCCTCAGATCCCACAGCCAGACCTGCTACAATATAGCTATAAAAAATATTGGAATCTATTCATGCCTCTTCTATAGTCGTTGCATGCAATCAACATATATGCTCCATATATCATGGAATAATCTGATCCATGCTAAGCTACTATGTTCCTGCCACTACATATAATTGATGACCACTGAAAATTGTAGGTTCCAAATAGATACCCCCTGAATGTAGCCAATAGATGTGTTTTTTATACTCACAATCGAATCAATGTATTTGGCTCCATCCTCCTCCTTCAAACCATCACCACTAAGTCTACCACCCACCCTCTCGATAATGTGCTAATACAATGTCTGGAGCTCGAACACCCACTAGAAAATTTCCTCAATCATACATGGTATCCTCTACTCATGTAGGATCCTAACATGCCCTATCGAAAGAGTGTCACATGTCTCTACCATGACTAGCTCCCCATGTGTAATATCAATAATGAATGATATGCCACCCCTACAGAATATCACCTCATCTCCCAACCTGTGGCTGTCAGCTCATGCACCAACCTTTCTCCTCCACTGTAGAATATCTATCATGCCCCTAAGGCACTGAATCTCATAGCGTCATCTCATGAAAGTCCCACAAGTCTTGTTATCCATACTATGGGACTGGATTGAACACAAAAAGGCTCCCCTCAACTGTACGAGGTACCAACGAGTGGAGGATGTGTGGGTTCTGATAAGTATGATCAAAAACCCATGTGGATGCTCCTAGACTATCCTGTGACTGATTCACTCTCCCAACCTAGGTATGTCCACTGTAATGACATGCCTAACATCCTCGTCAAGGAATCTCCCTACTAGTGGCACTCCCTTTGTCTGCAGTGCAACCTCACACACTACTGCATATAAACATGCATCCTCATGTCTCCTAGCATACAACTACACCCAATCACACATCTACATGTTGCTACCTCATCTCGGATCAACTAGTATCCCTCCTATATCAATGTGTCTTCCACTCTATGAGGGAATGCATTAATATGTGAACTTCTCCTCCTACACCATGATGCAACCCTGCACACCACTGCGCACCACTGAACACCTTCATGATACTCCACATATTTTTGTGCACCATTGCATACCCCTATACACCCCTGGATATCAAGGTATAAGACTGAGTGCATAGGCATCCTCATGCATCTTGTCAGGGTCACCATCTCTACTACCACTTTGTTTGTTAAGCCCTCAATGATGTGAGATATATCTCCTCATCTTCCCAGATAGACCTAAGCAGCCTAGCTCTTTACATGCTAATTTGAATAATATTATTGAGCATATCCTCAATAGCTTTGGTGTCCAATATACCAGTGAGAGAGCACCATCTCCATACAATACCCTCGATGGCGGCCTATTGATGCCACCTCCTCCTACCAACTCCTATCAAAGTAGGCCACTCATCCTACAATCCCATATATGTCCAACATGCCATGACAACTCATGAAATCTGCTAGTTCCACTGTCGATCGATGTTATCACTAGTTTTGTCACGAACAATGCAGGGGATATGAAATGGTGTGTGTGCCCAACCACTGAGTCCACCACTACTACCATCACCTACTGACTCCACAATGTGGAAGATAATCCCACCTGGATCCCAAAAATGTTGTCACTCTCTAACCCCTTTGGTAATCTATAGCCATTATTGAACTGTGGCCATGGATGCATCTAACCTCCTAACTAGCTCCACTAGATACCAACTCAATCTCTCTCGCCATCCAACCCTGAGAGAGGGATTGAATGCATGAACAACCATACATGTAACATGTCCTCCATTGTGCAAATGTTGCACCTTATGTATCTCATATCACCCCATATCACTAGTCTAGAAAATCCATGTAATTTTCCTATGTAATTTAGCCTCTCTCTCACCGACATGTAGAGGTGACCCAATAATGCCGCAAGCCTCATCAATTTATGCCTAAAGGGGATTGTCATCTATAAGTATGACATCTATGTTGGCCTCCGATGCAACTGACTTATCCTCATCGATGGATGACTCTAAGGATGGATTCTCATTGTCCTCCACCATGGGCTCAACATGAGCCACTAACTGTCCCTCCAAAGATAGCTCATCATGCATAACATCGTCAATAATTAGTGATGGGTAGATACCATATAGAAACTCTATCACAGATGCCTATATAACTATTGACTCCTTATTAGTGGTGGTATGTATTCTGGAACCTCATCAACCTCTTGTGCTGCTATCAACTAAAAAATCACACATGGACCTGGACACCTCATCAATGGATCCCTCAACAATGGATGACATCTCATCCATGGCTAGATCCTCATCAATAAATTACCCTCTTAGTATATGCTCTACTCTCTCCACTAGGGTATCAATCAGAGCTATCGAAGGGATATCCAACAAGGGTGACTCCTACACCACATTGGACACATTGACATGCTCCTCACACACCTATGTGCCCACAATCTCATGTTCAACCTCCTCCTCAGGCTTTCGATATCTAAATCCAGGTCTCCACCAATAAAAGAGCCTCTTGGTCTCATCCTCTAATTGTCCTCCTCTATGCTCCTGAAATGAGAAGGCCCTCCTATTCCTAGGATCCAACGCCTCACACTCAGCAATACTCTCCATGGGGGGGCTCATGAAATGTGCAAACGTCTCTCATTCCCTCTACTTCTTTGGTTTTCCCAGAAAATGAGAAATGGTAGGTCGACTAGGTTGGCCATGGGTATTGTTCTGATGAATTGAGTGTGCATGTGTGTGGATTTTCTATTGGTTATGTCTCAATGTCCCCATCATTTGTTGCATCCTCTCTATGAATTTTTGGTTTTTCCTCCTCAACAATCTATTCTCCCTTATCAACTCCTCCATAATCGCTTTTATACTCTTCCCTTTTGGTCTCATCAGAGTTCCCATAAATTCACTAGTCACTATGAACGCATAGCCAAATATTCCATGATCGTATTGGCTCCCCCACAACTAGCCAAGATAATAATATAATACCACTGTAATGTTCCTAAATAAGAAATAAAAGTGATAATAGCAATTATCCTATGCAACAAAATACAAAAACGAAATATTCATTAAGCACCCACAAAAAAATAGCAAATATGAACTTATGAGCCATTTTATTATCATTCTACAAGCCAAATAAAATATATAGTGGAATGGCGCACATGGGCTTGTCTCAATGGAAAGTAGGACCAAACCTAGGTAGGTAAATCATTGAGCTGAAGGCTGCCCAGTTACTGCACCAATCTACACTGCACTGTCGAGAAAATTGTTGCACTAATAAACTTCGAATGGTTGGAAAGTGCACTAAAACCGCACAAACAATTGTGTGCTTTTAACCCCGGACTCATTTGCAAACCAAAAAAAAACCAGGAGGTAATTTCACTGGTTTTGACTTCTGATTTTCGACCCCTTGGAGCCTCACCCAAACTATGCCTGCCAAATTTTATCTGCTACAAACTGCCTACAAATCCTTCTATAAACTCCTCCAAAATGCTATATTTACACCTACTATCCAACTCCTCACTACCCATATGACGCTTAGCCAAGATCAACTACTCCCCAAACACCACGAATTTCTGTTGGATGGCCTTTGCACTCTCCCTCTAGTCATAAATGTGAATTCCTAGTAGTTGGCTTAGCTAGCTACAAATTGCAATGAAAATTCTTACTCTATGCTGCCTCCTTAGCTCCCGGATCTCCCAACAAGAAATTAGTCCCTTGTTGATCTTTAGTTCCCTCTGTGTGTTTTTTGGTTGCCCAGAAATACACACTTCCCTCTCTCAGCACTAGTGACTAATGTGTGTTGTTGTCCTTGGCTCCCTGAAATCCCTTGTAAAATAGCCTCCCTACGGAAAGCACGGATGGTCCCCCAAAGTGAAGGTTCAATTTCCCACTTGAGAGATTCGTGCCTAAATAGCCGGTAGACTTGCTAAATAGAAAGGTGCACAAGTGGGTGCTTTTTTGCAAATGTGGAAGATAATCCACAAAATGACTCCATCCTCCTTTTATAATTTCTCCTCATTCCTGTAGACTTCTTCTTTTTTAATATTATTTTATTGGTGGGGGCCATTTTCTACTAAGTCACTTTTGCCACCAATTAATAAAATAATAATTTTCTGGTATTCTCCAATAAAGTAATACTATCCACCTTTCTACAATAATACTTTCCCCTTTTTAATTAGAATTACTAAAATTGGGTAAAATTTCTTAGTGACTCCCATGCTCACAAAATGGGGGATAATACAAAGGTAATAGAGGAAACTCATGATGAGAACAAAAGAAATGTTGGTTGTGATTTCATAGACTCTAACATTGGATTGAAGACCCACCATGTTCTAAAGATCGATATGAGGAATTTTGATGGCAAGGATCCCGTAACATGGATACTACAGATGGAGCAATATTTCGATCTCAATAATGTGAAAAACAAACAAAAGGTACGCATTACGACTTTATATTTTGAACCCAATAAATTTGTATGGTATCTATGGATTTTCTCTCATAAACAAATTGTCACTTGGAAAATTTTTATGGAATAAATGATAGCACATTATAAGGATACAAAAAGAAACACCTTTTTTAGCCAATTGATAAATCTCAAACAAAAAGGTTCAATGGCGGAGCACATTGAGGACTTCCAAAAATTGAATATAAGGGTAAAATGTATTCTATAGCATCATAGCATTCATTTTTTCATAGGGACATTAAAAGATAACATACAACATGAGGTTCATCTTTGGGAACCTGATTCACCAGAGAACGCACTCAGGTTGGCAAGAAAATTTGTAAGAAAAATTATGGCAACAAGGAAGCCTACCAATCACAACTATAAATATGGAAGTGTTGTTGCTCCTAGCCTTCCATAGCCTACAAGTTTGACACCATAACAATTGGAAGAAAAAAGAGCGAAAGTACTTTGTTACAATTGTGATAGAAAATACATTAAAGGTCATAAGTGTTATGAGAAGAAATTATTTTACATAGATTGTGAAGAGGGAGAATAAAATGAATAACAAACATCAAAAGAAAAGGATACACATGAGGAACAAAGCCTACAGAAAGAAGAAATGAAACTGAGGATATCTTGTAATTCATTAGCCAAAATAACCACTCCTCAAACTATCAAGATATAAGAACATATAAAGAAGAAAAAGGTAGTAGTGTTGATTGATTCAGGTAGTACCCATAATTTTATTCATTGTAAGATATTGAAGGAATTGAATTGATTCCTATATTTAACGCCATAGTGTCTAGTGATGGTTGTAAATGGAAGAACCATAAATATCTCTAGAAAGTTCCATAATATCAATATATCCATGAGAGAATATGTTTTGAATAGTCCAATGCTCTCCATTCCAATGGGTGGTGTTGATGTTGTACTAGGAGTCCAATGGCTACAATCTTTGGGTACAATAGCTTTTAATTTTCAAGAACTTTTCTTGAATTTTTTTCAGAAGGAAATGAAGATGAATTAATGGTTATTGCATGGAAACCAAGAAAGATAATTAGCTTTAATGGCTGGAAAAAAGGTCTTAAAGAAATAACAATGTGGTGTAATTACACAATTATGTTCGCTAAAGGTTACCAAGTCGAAATCATCTATTTCTCTAGATGTCCAAAAACTTTTGGACAATCATTCCAAGTTATTTGAGACTCCCAAAGGCCTCCCACCTATTTGTAACCAAGAGCGTGCTATTCGTTTGATTCGAGGAAGTGTTCCTCAAAACATCAAGCCTTATTGTTGCATAAGAAGGATGGACGATAGCACATGTTTTTGGATTATAGGGAGCTCCACAAGCTCACTATTAAAGGAAAATTTTGCATTCTTGTCATTGATGAATTATAGGATGAATTGCATGTATAAATTTTCTTTACCAAGTTGGACTTTCCTTCAGGATATCGTCAAATCATAATTAAGACTAAAGACATTATGAAAACAACATTTAGAACTCGTGAGGGTCATTATGAATTTTTGGTCATGCCTTTTGGACTTACCAATGCACCTTCTACATTTAAAGGTTTGATGAATTCCATTTTCAATCCCTTCCTTGGAAAATTTGTGTTAGTATTTTTTTATGATATACTAATCTATAACATGTCTTGGAGGGATCATGTTCAACATGTTGATAGAGTGCTCAAACTATTGGAGGGGAAACAATTGTATGCAAAAACCTCCAAATGTTTCTTTGGAGTAAAAGAGGTGGAATATTTGGGTCATATTGTATCTCATGAAGGTGTTAAGGTAGACCATAGAAAAATTAAAGGCATTGAGAAATGGAAATTCCCCACATCCATAAAGTATCTATGAGGATTTCTCAGGTTCATAGGGTATTATCACAACTTTGTTAAGAATTATGGGAGAATATCAGCGCCTATAACAACATTAATGAAGAAATATGCATTTTCTTGGACTCTAGAAGCAATGGAAGCCTTCGAAAATATTAAAGAGGCATTGTAAAAAGAGATCATGATAGTCTTAAATACCTTTTAGAACAAATATTACCTTCAGAAGAGTAGCAAAAATGGGTCATAAAGATGTTCGGTTATGAGTTTGAAATCATATACGAAAAAGGGAACCAAAATCTTGTTGCAGATGCACTCTCAATAAAGGATGAGGATGTGCAGGCATTTCTTTGGGTCATTTCTATTATCCAACCAGATTGGATAAACGAAGCAAGAGATGAATGGAAGAATCATGGAGAAGTGTGGGAAATCATTCAAACGTTACAAAAAGACCCCAATACATATGATACATTTATCTAGAAAAATGATTCATTATGGTGCAAACATCACTTATACCTCTATAAGAATTCCCAACTCAAATAAAAGATTCTTATGGAATTGCACACCTCTCCCTTAGGAGGGCACTCAGGATTTTTAAAAACTTACCACAAGGTTAAGAAGGAATTTTTTTTGTGATGGTCTTAAATCTGAAATTCAAAAGTTTGTGGTAGAATGTTTTGTTTGCCAACAAAATAAAGTTGAAACGATTAAGACCCTAGGTATATTACAACCTTTATCCATTCCAATTCAACATTTGGAGATGGTTCCAATGGATTTCATCACAGGTTTATCGAAATTCGAAGGAAAGAGTGTCATCATGGTGGTAGTTTATAGAATTACCAAGTATGCACACTTTTTTGCATTATCTCATCCCTTTAAATCCATTACAGTTGTTATTTCATTTGTCGTAATAATTCAAAAGCTACATGGAAACCCAAAGATTATTGTAAGTGACAGAGATCCCATTTTCACTGGAAATTTTTGGACAAAATTATTTTCTTGTCTGGGTACTCAATTAGCTCATAGCTCATCTTATCATCCTTAATCTGATGGGTAAACTGAGATAGTGAACAAATGTTTGGAAGGATATCTTCACTACTTTGTATCTAATAAACATACACAATGGGTCAACTGGTTGCCTCTATCTGAATGGTGGTATAATATTTCCTTCCATACTCTAGCAAAAATAACCCCATTTATGGAAAATTATAGATGTCATCCACCATCCATCATATCATATTTAAGAGACAATTCTAAGATTCAAGCGGTGGAAGATCACATCGATCATCAACAACAATTTCTCCAACTCTTAAAGGGTAACCTCACTTTGGCAGAGAATAGAATGAAACAACAGGCTGATGAATATCCCCATTAAAGAAGTTTTGATGTAGGTGACTAGGTATTTCTATGGATACAACCATACAAACAAATATCCCTCAAGCAAGATAATAAGGATAATAAATTATCACCAAAGTATTATGGTCCATAGAAGGTGTTGAAAAATATTGGTACTATGACACACACATTGGAGCTTCCTACAACTTCCTGAGTGCACATAGTTTTCCATGTTTCATGCTTAAATAAGCTTAAAAGTAACAAGCTCCGAGTTCAAAAAATATTTCTAGAACTTGACAAGGAAGGAAAAATCATATTTGAACCTGAAGCAGTCATAGAAACAATAACTCCACAACTATGAAATAAATCAATTTCAGAGTATCTCATCAAGTGGAAGAACTCACCTGCTAAAGATTCCACATGGGAGGATGAGAATTTGATACAGAAGCATCTAGGGCTACTCAAGTGTTGAGGAAAACACTTTTCTAAAGGAGAGGGGCATGTTAGGTCCCTATAATACTAGCGTATTCCCTTATTAGTATTGTCATTGTATACCCTTATTGTTATTGTTGTGCCCATGTTGTCCCCATATTTTTATTATTATGCCCCATAAAAGCCCACTATTGTTATTGTTGTCCCCTTATATTATTATTGTTATTATGGCTTTGACTATATTGTGAGCCCTTAGACTCCTATATATAGAAAGGAGGTGTTGTCATTTGTATCATCCGAGAATAGTTCATTTGTGTAATGTAAAGGAGGTTACCCCCTCGAAGAGGTTGATTTTGAAGTCGATCTATCTTTTCTTCTATTTGGTGATTTGGTTGCATAACACATCCATTGATCTGCTTATGTCAGTTGTGACCATATTCTCGAGGGTCTCCTTCAACCTCTCCTTGTATTTTGGTTTGAGCCGATATGGTCATGATTTTATAGGTTTTAGATCTAGCTTCAAAGTGATTTTCATGACACCCAGGTCTTCCATGACGCCTTTTAACTCCATTAACTTCATTAGGAACAATTCTTGGTACTCATATAGTAACTCGATGATATTTCCTACTGTAATCTTCATTCCAGTAATCTCCTATGCGCACGAACTTGGGCTTCACCTATGAACCTATGTTGACCTTCCTCGTCTTAACAAGATACATTACATCCAGTATTTTAACATCAGGTCCTACTCTTTCGTTCTCTCCTTCTGACTCGAGAATATTAATGTTGCGTGGATCTTCCTCACCCTTCTTAGCAGTCATATTATAAAGTTCCATTGTGTGCTGCAACTATGCATTCCATTCAGGTTGTATGTAAGTCATTGGCTCATTAGGTGTTTGGAAAATTGTAGCTCTAATTTCTTGAAGGGAATCATCTATACATTAAAAACCATATTCAAGGCTAAAGGTCAATATAAAACTTTCCTTCAGATCATTCCAATCAGTGGTGTCATGGCACAACTCTGTTTCAAGATACTAATTCATCGATATCACATCCAAAGTGTGAACAAATACATGTACCCATTATGGTCGAGGTTCTTCACCCTATGATTTAGGCCAACGAGACAAATGATCTCAACAATCATCCTTTCCATTTTACTTCTTTGTGATCCTTGTGTTTGCATGACTGAGATCCGAGCCTCATCAACCTTCAGTACTCCCTCTAATGTGCTATATTATCCTTATGTGTACCCCACTAGTGTGCATGTGTAGGCCTCAAAGCTATATCCAAGGCCTAGAATCGTTGTTCTTATAGTGCATCCTTTTCATATTTATCCAAAAATAAGCTAACATCACCTATCACATCATAATATGGAAAATTACATACCTCAGTTGATATGAAGTGAAGAGATTTTGTTATTCTATTATAGTGCATAGTAGAATTTTTTTGCAACCGATTCTAGTAGTTCTCCAATTCTTTGTCTGAGCTTGAATGACATGAACTATCCTTCTCCCATCTTATCCATCCATCTGTAGTGGGGTTGATCCAATCCTCATTGCACGCAGATAACCTGTAGATGTTGGCAATACCTTGGTCACTGTATTATTCATGGAGGATTTGTATATATTGAGCTCCTTCAGAGGGAACGAAAGGAACAATGACCCTAGTACCATTCTTTTCAAATACCATACTTTTCCTTTTTAGATTCATTATGGTATCCATATCAAAATCCCAATCAATTCTAAGTAAATTCAGATATAGACTACTATTATCCACAATCTCAATGACTTCAAAATCAATAATTATGCTTGCTCCTTCAATGTCTACAACAACGCCCTGCAATCGACCCATCGGGATAATCTTCTGCTAACTAGACTTGCACAGCTGAATTGTTGACCATTGTAGCTTTGGTTGCCCTATCCTCTCCCAAGTCTACTTCAGTAAGCTATTCGTATCTGATTCTACTTGATCCCTTTCAAATTCACCAATATGTACAGTTAATCGCATTTCCTGACCAGTTCTTTTCTTAATTTTGTTGAACTTATTTTCTCCATGTTGTTCAAGTTATGGCTTCTCCTTACTGGAAAAATTCTCAATCAATTCTTGAAACCTTTCCAATTATTTCTGGTTCCTTAACAACTTCATACATGTCTACAGAAAAGACTCCAGAACTGTCGAATTAGGCTTCTCCATCACAATAACTACATCAGGAGTGTTCTTTCAGGGTACTAGTTGCATCTGAATCCTTGATGTTGAAGCTCCTGGGTCTATGAAATTCTTCTTCACCTCCAAGAAACTTCTCTTTTCCATCTATAGATCGAACCCAATATTTTTCTCTCCTGTCTTCCTAACCCATGTATCTACCACATGATTTTTACGCTCTGCTAGATATTCACTTATAGTCGTACCACTACGTGTCACAATATTAAGGATTAGGTTATCTTCGAATCACTTAGATCACATCATTTTTAAATTCTGCATAGGCTAATATTTCTTCTTTTCCTACATCTTAGCCACTAAAATAGGGAAATATTTTATCACATTTTCAAATTATCTACAATACCGACATGAAGGTTGAGTTGGATTCTGATAAGCTCATAATGTCCAGGTTCACCGTAATTATAGAATATGATTTGACCCTAACATTATCCAATGACCCCTCCTCGACCACGTCCTTGACCTTGAAATCCTCCGCGGACTACAGGTCAACCATTATCTTTGTGCACGCGACCTTTAGATTGCATCCTATATGTTGGAGTTCAATCTACCATCAAGTCATTGTTGCGAAAATGATTCTCATCGTGTCCTACTGATTGAAAAAACTTACAGAATAATTGTTGTGAGGTCTGCACATATTTGTATAAAAAATAGCAATGATCAATTAGGTGCTAGCTTGCAACTCGGTAAACACTACATCATATGCTCAGTTTGACACTTGGTCTAACACTAGCCTTTGGATTCAAAAGATTGGGACCCCTCCCAGCCAAATAATTAGGATAGATATGACACTGGTTCTTATAGTGACCTTCCTTTTTAAACTTTAGACACCAAACATTTGAGCGCCTCTCAAACTGAATTTCCTTTCCTTTCTTCAAGTATGGCAGCTCCATATGAAAGCTTTCCAACTTGGACTATATTTTTTGAACCCCTATGCGAGTATCTTGTACCAGGAAAGCATCTTACTTCATCTCAATTTCTAATGCTTCTTCCTGTGTTCCAACCTTTTTCTTTGATTGTGGTAATCTGAGGTCTAGTAATAGCATAGCTATATACCACTCTTTGTGCTATTCATCAAAGATCTAGAAATTGACTTGTACTAGGAATAATTTTAACCTTTGATCTACATATCAGGTAATTTCATTGACGATTTTATTAATTTATTTTATTTATGTAATGCACTGTGACTGTTACTTGGACCTCTTAAAATTCTTGTTCAGTGAATTCTTAGTCGCAGCTAATGAAGAATATGGATTCATCGTACTCTACTTGATATACCAAGACAATGCTCTGTGTCGCTACAATATTACAAGTTTCTCTTTCTTCATTTTCATCATTGATCATTTTTTATTTCCACACAACGTCTATGATAAACCAAAATTAACCAGTATCCTCTCATCCCTAACCCTTAAAGATAGGCATCTTTACTACATTAGCCATATTCAAATAGTGGTGGTGGAGGTGGAGGTGGAGGCGGAGGTGGAGGTGGAGGTGGAGGTGGAGGTGTAGGTGTATGAGGTGGAGGCAAAGGTGGAGGTGGAGTGAATGGGTGAGGAATCCCAAAAGTACCTTGAGTTTCTGAGTGCACCATACCTCTAGGTGTACTAGGGTTGCTCCTTTCTTCTTCTCTTTCTGATTCACCCAATAGTGGACTGTACTCATGCTCAATAAATTTTTCACGATCTACTCTGAATCTTTTTCTGCTTCGTGTAGATCCAGTCTAGATCTTTTTAAACATCAATTAGGAATAACACCCTTTTCACATAACAATATCATAATCCAGAGATTTAAGGAATTTAGATACTTACCTTGTGGACCTTTGAAAAATTTGCATTGAGCTTCACTATAGGTTGCTATTGTGTCATTTGTGAATTTAGTAATGTAGCCTCCAAGCATATTATCAGTCAAGTAATCAACAACTCTTGCGACCTTATTTTCAGACTGCTTAAGTCGCTTAATAAACTCTGGGGTCCACACAATATTATCGTCATTTTTCCAATACGGCTCATTTGTAGCTAGTTTTGAAATCCACTCATGGAGTTCATTAGTGAACGATGCGAAAAAGATCTCGTGTTGTTCCATATAGCTATACCTTTGTAACCACATTTCTGTCGATTGGTGCCAATTTCTTCTTTCCTGTCTTCCAAATTCGTGCAATTTCCAATTTACCAAAATATGGATCTCTTTTCCAGTCGGTCACCACATCACACATCTTTTAGATAGATCCCAGTCTCGACAATATAACCATTTCTTAGCTTCAGGGGCTTAGTCCCAAGTTTAGAGTTAGCTTTGCTAACCAACAAAACCCTATACTACCAGCCCTTTCAGCAATAATCTGCATAGAATAGACCACAGTCTCAGCCAAGGTAATACTGGGAGATGTTGGAACCAGATTCCTACATCAACAAGGGTTATTCAATGTGGTTGTGAGGTTTTTATTAGTTTAGGGCTTAATACAACCTTCACCAATCATTTAACCTTATTGTTACAGTCGTAAAGTATTTTCCTGCGTAACAAACTTTCGAGCTGCACGTAACTAGTCTAACATATATTATTCATCACATAACACACTATTTGAACATTCATAATGCAATTGGCAAAGAAATGTACAAAATGAAAAATAAACAAGCTAAAACATAGAAACTACGTGAACATAAGAAAATACACAAATGCGTCTCATTTTTTTCTTTATTACTTCAAGACTTCATAGATACAATCTTTCTGATCCTGTGCACATAGTTGTTGGGGCTTGTGCACACAACTCTAGACATACCAAGGCCTATATGCACACAGCTACAGGAGCATTCCCCTTCACCCGAATACAAAAATATCTCACAATTCCAGACTAAAAAGCATATCATTATCTTAGCTCAATCCCTAGACTTGTGTTGACGGTACTGGACCCACCAACATGTCAAGAGGATCTCGTCGGTAAGAAGTCCCAATTAGACCTCAGACTGTTTGGTGTAGGACTCCCAGTAGTGGGTCACAAGGTAATGCCTTGACCACAATGTCGCACAGAGGCAGGTAAGATAACTTTGTCAGTAGCAAGGGTGTGACTGATGCAGAGAGTCAAGGAATGTGTAGGAGAGGTTCCAACACTTTGAAGGGAGAGGAAGGTGAAGGTGGATTCTATATTGAAAGGGATCAGTCTCAACTCAGCTAGGAACACACCACAGAATTGACATGCATAGCTTCCAGCGGAGAAATCCACTCGGATGCGACAGTCACAACATACAAGGTAAGATAACATGAACAACGCTCACAGATCAGTCTGAGATGAGTGTGACGATTGATATAGAAAGGTTCATGAGAAAGGTCTGTCTGATGTTCGATAGAGCAGTGGACATGGACGGTGACAACATTAGCAACATATGCAACACATTAACAACAATATTCATATAATTGTATATAAATCAATTCATATACAAGTACGTGAGTTAAACAACATATATCATTAAGGCGACTGGAACATTCCAACTACAATAACAACATATGCATGAAAATGTGTTGGTTCTTATTATTAAAGAAGTGTAAGTCACAATCATACAATACACCATGTAAACCTACTAGCCCCAATAGTGGAATGCTACAACCACGTACACCTACTCCTCCAAAGAGATGTACTAGCTTCGTGCAGTGGAGAAGCCAAGGCGTGTTACAATACTATCCAAGCCTTCTTCAAGATAGTCTAAGTAGACACTTGGCTGACCAAAAGCTTACATAATGAGTTATGAGGGACTATTTATAGCAATGGGTGGGGTGACCCTTGAAATTCCCCTTTGTGATAGTTCAACTACCCTAATGACTTTTCGCCTACTCTATGACTATTACATCCAACTATTGACACGTGAATTACACTTGACACGACTCCAGATTACAATGCACATGTACTCATGTGAGATATCAGGGCTTGAGAAACCCTTGCGAGACATCAATGAAAATCGGTCTGCTATGGTGAGACAAACTCTTTAACATGCTTGTGATGGTGAAGCTAGTGAGTTGATGCCAAGCTTGGTTGTCCATGATGGTGTGCATGCACCTCATGGTGACATCTCGCTGAAGCGAACACTTGCTTTCGTTGCAACCAATGCACTCGTTCAGCTCCTTCATCCAACTCGTCTACTAATATGCACATGGTCTTCTTGGGTGCAGATGAACCGGTAGTACGCTGACGCATAGTGTTTGTGCTAATCTTCAAGTGTGTGCTAGTGGTCATGAGCATCAACTTGTCGAAGTACCCGTTCGACTCCAGTTGGACTTGCTTCTTGTCTTCACCTTGGTGAGTGTGTTGAATGGGTTGGATTGTATGCATGTGAAAAATGACATGTATGCTTATGAATGGCTTGCTTGTGACCAACGACACTGCAAACCATGCCTGCTCTGTGTTAGTTGCTAGGATGTTTCATTAACCTGTCTGGGCGCAATTTCATCCGTGAGTACATGTTGTGCCCATTTTTGTTCCTATTCCTAATGCAACTCAATCGTCTATATGTGCAACTTCATGTTGTTCCTGAGTTGCTACTTCAACACATGCAACTCCTTCTTTCTTCCATATTCTACCTTCACATGATCTTCATGTCATGTCGTTACTTCATAGCCTGAGTCTCCAAATTTTCTTTCATTATCAGTGGATCTGCTTGATCTTGCAACTTTTATCCGATGTATTTTCCCAACAACCTTCCTCTTACATTCGCTCCATTTGCTACAATTGTTTTTCTACCTTTAGCTATTATTCATGATTCTACTTGTTGTGAAGTTGCTTCTTGATGTCCTTTTCCACAAACAACTTGATGTCTTCGCGAGTAGGCAAGCTCATAGACACTTGATTGACTACATCCCCAAGCGTGCTTTGAATGGTGTGTTCGTCTCCGTTGCCCTCGAAGCCATTGTACCTATACTGCTGAGAGGCAGATGAACACTCGCGATACATGGAGACAAGGAAAAAATAATAACAATCAATCTATTAGTAAAAAACAAAAATGAACATAAGAACTGACTTGCAACATACCTAAGTGAATGATCATGAAGGTTGTGCAATTTCATCCGGGAGGTTGGGAGACCAACTTCCAAGATTACACAAGGCACATTCTTGGCTGCTGGGAGACTGACTGATTGTTGGAACTTCCCAATGCATATTCCAGTCTTGCTACTAGCTACTAGGATTACACAATGCACAATTTTAGCTTGGAAGGACAGCTGGCCCACGGACAAATATGTGCAATTTCTTAGGCCAACCAGCCACTCTCCTAAAGAAATGTGAAAAAAAGTCCTTGAGGCTAGTGCTGGGAAAGAATGCATAAATTTGGAGAGGAAGGTGAGCCTTCCTTTCCCATATTGCGCAATGCAACCTTGGTGAAGGCAGAGCTCGGGCCAAGGATTGCCTGACTTGACAATGGGAAACTAAAAGCAAGTAAATCAATGAATGCATGGTGACACTAAGTGATAGCAGAAGTGATCGATAGTGCATGTGAAACGTGAATGAAATATTATGAAAATAGATCAACATGCATGTGGGTGAGGCAATTTTTCGGTTGGGCAAACATCTGTGTAAAACAGTTTCATGCATGCGATAATAGTGAGATAGAAACACAAACTGAAACAGAGCTAAGAAAAGCTAGTATATATTCAAATGATAGAAAGCATTCAAAGCAATCAAGAAAATAGTACTCCAACAAGGGAAAACACAAAAAGAAATAGAAATGCAACACAAGGCATGGGAAGCGAGCTTACCCCAAAGTAGCTGAGTTGAATGTGCCAACTTCTCCTAGATATGATATGGGATGTTAGAGCTACAATGTTGATGTGAGGAATGAGCTTTGCAGCATCCGGTATATGATTTTTGATAACATCGAGGTTGTGACATGCATGCCAAAAATCTAGGGGAAGCGACACTTGGTGGGAGGTTTCTGAAATGATCCTTACATGTAACCTCCAAATACTAAACATAGATCCCTGAAATAAAGGATGTCTTTGCATCCTACCTTGGGAGAAGTAGCCCATGCATGCAAGTCAGTTTTGCTCAGTCCTAGAGGGAATCGATCAACTCAGCTGCACATGCGGGAGACTTCTATACTGTTGGAGAAAAATGTGCATTTCTAGTGGGGAGTTGGGCTGGATGCCCAAGATATTTGTGCAAATTTGTTGGTAGAGTAGCTCAATGCTACCTAGAATTGTGCAACGTTTTTGGCAGAGCAGCTCAATGCTACCTAGATTTGCGCAAATCCTTGGCTGAACAACCTATTGCTGGGAAAATTTGCGCAAATACTATTGGGAGGGTTGGTTGGCAGGATTGCGCAATCCTGGAGTCTAGTAGGCTGTCAGAGAGGATTGCGGAATTTTTGGATGAAAGGTGCTCAGCCTGTAGCTGAACCTAGTCTAGGTGAGCAGCATGTGAAGTGGAAATATCAAACTATGATCGATAGGTTTCCTTTATGTAAGAAAGACACTCAAGCTTGAGGACTTGATGAAGCAAGGCAAGCTGTTGTGAAGGTTAGTAGGGAGACTCTAAAACAGGCTAAAGAAAAATTTTGGAGGGTACTTGTATCCGCTACGATACTTGGCGACACACTGGTAGAACTCTAGCTCTCTAAATGGACCTTGTTCATGAAAACCAGGTCTAACACCTCTGGAAGTATTGTTCAACCCTTAGCTCATCTTGGGTCTGCACTAGCTTGATTCTAAGATGTAGCATCTACCAGAATCTTGGTTGATTGACACACATTCCAAGCCAGTTAGACATAGTTGTTTCGATTGGGGTTTAGGGGTATATAGGTGCACAAGAAATATAGTCATTATATTCTTAGTTTCATATCTGGTGTTCCTCCATTGCTAGCAGGACTGGACAGTAACCCGGTGGAGTCACATAGGAACACAAGCACGGCTCCGTTGCTAGCGAGGCTGGTTAGTACCGTGGTGGAGTTACTTGCATCACCTCCCTACACACGAATCCTTTCTCTTCTTTCACCTTATTCATTCTTGATTTTGAAGTTTTTGAGTTTTCATTTTTCTTCATTGTGCATAACACTTATTCATTTTAGAGGTGGAAGAGGGATCCCAACTTATTGAGAGTAAAAGAGGTTGTTCCAACAGAGAAGTAGTTTATTGTATGTCTTGAATGGTTTGGAGGAGAGGGATTTTAATACAAAGATTTTTTAGTTCCCCTAGAAGATTGAAATCTCGATAAAGAATACATTTTGGTATCATTAACCTTTCAGGGAATGGGGGAGAAGTGACTGTAAGTTTTTCAAGGTCTTCATGCTAGTCTGTCTCTTCTCCTTGTTTTACTTCGATATTAATTATAGGTGGTGGTATATGTACAAGTTGGCTTTCAATTTTGATTGAAGGCTGATCCCTTTTATCCTCATGGGTGATGATACGGCCTGACCTCAATCTAAGTTCGTTACATTATTTTCGCTCAACCTCATAATCTGAGCTTTCAATAATCTACACATCCAGGACTAGTCTATTTTTAGGATTTGGATTCGTTTGAGCTAGCAATTGGGGTGGCGGAAGAGGTTGGGGATTTTGCTGTAATTTATAAGGTGTTGATAGTGTAGGTTGAGGCTGAGGACCTACCCCTATAGGTGTGTTAGATATCCCTAGACGTCACTGCCAATTTGTAGACCAATTTGGATTTTGAGAGGTGGAGGTAGGTCACTAGGATTGATAGGGATTTCCTTGCCAAACAAGAGTAAAAGGATAATTTGGGCAGCCATTACCTGAAAAAGATTACATTAGATGGCTGGTTTTTCCAATTTGGGTAGGGTGATTGGCCCTGCCATGTTGTCCCAAGGTTCTGTTGCTAATTAAACTATGAATAAGGAAAGAACTGGGATGCATCTTGTGACATACAAAAATATGGGTGATTGGGAAACAAAGAGATTTAAGCATACTACGTAGGACTGCAAGAAAGGTAGTAGAATGAAAGCCTCAGTATTAGAGATTACTTCGAATCAAAGTCGAAAACTTTCAGACAACAAATCTGTGGCAGATTACTTTTCCTCAATCGAGCATGCACACGCAACTATGACCTCTCTCCTCGGGTCTTCAAATGCCTTTGCCTTACAACTCAAACTTATTTTGGATTATACGAAATATCCCCAGATAGGCAGCCCAATAGGCTTCGATATTAATAAAAAAAGTAGAAATACACAAAGCTTATTAGAATATGAGATCTCAGAGTTCTCTGTCAAATAATGCCTTGAACTTCTGCCGATCTCTCATTTTATAGACTTTCTAATGAATCTAAGCTTAGCTAAGACATGATGCAAAAGTAGAAATAATTGAGGGTCCTATTGGTATTTCTTTCACCGACGGTGTCTACTCAATCTTTCCAGTACAATAACTTAGCTACAACATGTGACCACATTATCACATTGCTAGCTAAAGATTCTACCAGGGTCCCATCGAACTTCTATCAAAATCATAGTCATTATCTTGATTAGAAGAATCATGTGCTAGCTCATACTCATTGAGTATCTTTCGGTAGTGGTGTTCCATCAATCTATTGTATTCGTCGTCGATATCTTCTGTTGGGTCCTGGGCATTTGTCCACTCGTCCTCTAAAATAGATGTTGTTTCTTTTCCTTTGGCATCTCCATCTAACATTATCGTCTTTCGGGATGTTGCTTTTGAAGATTCTCCCTTTTCCGTATTTGTCTTTATCCTGTGGAGGCCCGGTCACTGAGGCATGTACATGGCTTCCTGTTTCTCCCATTTGTTTAGAAAAGGTAAAGCGTTGATCTCAATATCAAGAGAAGAGTCTTTGAAAACATTTCTGACGGTGGGGGACCTCTATACCATTAATTCGATGTTATTTAAGAGTTCCCATTTAAAAATTTGAAACATATTCATAGAACTTTCGATAGCATGTTGAACCCAAGCTCTGCAATTATTGCTCATAAAATCTTTATGCTGCCATCCTAACTCGAAAATCACTGAAGTGCAGATTCTTTTTGAAATCATAAAACTTATTATATCAATGACATTATTATTCCAATTAGGTGAGAGAACACTTAGGGTGACCAAAGCCTTTTGATTAACTACAAATTTTAACACTTTGGGTTCTCCCTGTAAGTCATCCATTTTATGTAGAATCTGAATTTTTTTATACCAGCTTTAAATTTCCAAATTCATGAAACAAACCAGCACGCTGCTTAATCATTTCTTCATTGTTGCTGGTTTCAACCTCTCTAATCCTTTCATGGCTGAAAACCTGTGCAAATGGATTGGGATCAATGCTTTCTCTTAACTTGAGACTGTGGTAATCCCAAGGAGATGAAAAGGTTCTGAGATATTGCAATGTTCTCTAAATGCACTGTGATATTCTCATGGTTGGCTTTTTTCCACATAACCCATCTTTTATATCCCAATCAGCAAATCCTTCAAAGATTTTGTAAGTAGGGAAAGTGTCGTTTGCTACATAATTTTCATCAAACCTTTGAGAAAGAAGCTTCCAATTCTTCAAAAAGATTTTCAAAGATAAAATGAATTTTCCTACTTCAGGTTTTATAGGAATTTCTTCAAGATTTAGGATTTTAGCTCCTGTGAAGATACTTAGGGCAAAATCCACTCCTCCAATAAGTGGATAAAAATTTAATACTTTGAGGGTCCAGATCATTTTGTCAGTGTATTCGCTAGACCATAGATCAGATAAACTCCTAAAAAAGAGTTTCACCTTCATGTTAGGTAAGGGGTATACCTTTACCACTGTGTCATCTAGGCCCAGAGAAGTACCAATATTCTTAGATTTCCATGCTTGCCATTTTCTTATCGAAGTATTTCTCCTCATTCTCATTCCTACAACCTTTTTTATTTATTTTGCAAGATTACTTTTGTGTGCTTCAAATATCCTATATCTCTCAGCAAACGTAGAAAAGCTATCATCCTGTGGACCTTTACCTGGAATGGTAAAGCATGGCTTTGTACAAGTCAAGAATGCTTTATTCATGTCCCTCGTTAATGAATATATCAAAAAATTTGAATTACCTGGGATCCACTCGACTTCAAAGTCAAGCTGTTGGAACCAAATATGCCAAGCAAGAATTCTTCCTTTTGCAATTTGTCTTGAGACTTTGGCAGATAGAAAGTATTGAAAATTATTGGAGTTTGGTGGGTGAAGCTTTGGTAGGTGCTAACATTCTGCTTTCAGTTGCTGCACTGCTACTGTTGCTTCCTGTAAAAATATTTCTAAATGCTCTAAATGGGTATTTACATCTAGACTATGGATGAGGATGTCACCAATATATGTGACAATAAAATCATACTTATTAAAAATAAAATCCATTCTTCTCTGGAAGAATGCAGGGGCGTTTTTCAAACTGTAGGGGACAACCTTCCATTGGTAAAATCCAGGTAGGAAAATAAAAGCCGTTTTATGTGGTCCTCAAGTTGTATCTGGATCTAATAATATTCGAACTTCATGTCAAATTTACTGAATACCTTGCTATGTTGTATTTTTTGCATTATAGTCTCTGGTCTTGGAAATGGATAGTTAAAGCTATGAGTGATGGCATTGAGGGGTTTATAATTTATCACCATTCTCAGTTTACCCCTAACTATCTCAGAATGATTTCTTACCAGAAACGTTGAGCAAGATTAATGGGACTCACTAGGCTCTATGAGTTGCATCTGCAGTAGCTCTTTAATCTGTCTTTTTATTTCTTGCTCGTCTCAGGGAGTACAGGGAATTAATTTTCCTTTGACTCCGTTGTGATGCAAGGTTATGATTTCCTACATTGAACTTTCTGTTTCCCAAAACTGTTGTGGGTTCTCCGAGCAACTTTTTAGAAGTCTTTTTTGGATATCATTTTGTTTTGTAGACCAGTTGGGATCGATGCATGCAAATTGTTTTTTTTTGGATTTTTCTCTTGCTTCATAAATCTGCAGGACTTCCTACCAGTCATTAGAATCTCTTAATGGCTTTCTGGCTCCTACTCTTTTCTGGCTATTTTCATATCTTGC
>APFE030429357.1:125635-168115 GCA_000404065.3 Pinus taeda | reverse complement strand
AAAATAATAGAACTTTTTCTAGGTACTGCATGGAATCCTACTAATGCTTGAGACTCTTCTTTTCTTACGATTTCATCTATAAAGGTCATTCTCCCAAGGTTCACCGATCCTTTGGATTTTGCTGATTTAGGTGGGGGGTTATGCTCTTTTTCTATCTTTCTATTCCTAGTCATTCATAAAAACCAATTCCTATTTAACCTTTAAGATTTTGGTGAAAAACGGGCTGGTAAGCAAGCACTTTACCTACTAGGTACTTAGGTTCTTACCTTCCATTTTTAAAACCCAATTATTTTAGAGGAAGATAAAAGTAAATCACATCAAACACTCTCCCCAACAAAGACACCAAAATGTTGGTGCACTAAGATGTCTTTTTATAGGAAATCTTAATTCCTACATTAATTGTCAACCTAAGTTAAGTCTTTTTATCTCAAGAGTGTTAGCACAATCTATGCAGTGAATTCAAAGGTTAACTAAGGGTAAATACTTGCAATCACTAATAACTATCTTTTGAACTTAATTCACACAACTCTTAAAGAAATAACTAAGGAAGAAATTAATCTGAAAGAACTCCTAAAAAACTCTGCAATTTCGTCTACTTATTTCAAAATCAAATGAAGCTAAATGTGAACGCAAAGAATCACACTTGGCAACCTTCAAATAGAATTAAAACTAACTCACTCAATCAATAAAGAGAACTGTAACAACTGAACATCAATGTTAATCTACCGCAAATCAAAATTGAACGTAAATCCTAATTGAACAACAATCTCAACTGAATGATAATTTCCAATTGAATGACAATCTCGACTGAATGACAATCTCGATTGAACAACAATTCTTAATTGAATGGATCAAGCAAATATGATAAATGATTTCTAAACAACAACTATTCTCTATAATTAGATTATGGAAATTAATTAACACTATCTCTAAGATCTATGATATCATAACTCAGAATGAACAACAATCTACTTCTGGAACTAATATAACAAATTAAATCAAACCATTACTAAGATACATCTCACGACTAAGTATGAATCGAAATGAACAACAATATGAATTGAAATCGTTAATGTTCACAATAAGTGAAATAATATTAACTGAACATTAACATCAATAAAGATTCAAATGGAAATACTATAACACAAGAAAGTAGTAGAACTTCTCTTAACTGGGCCCAGAGTCACTAGAAGTCCCTGCTACATAATACTTAGAATATAAGTGAAGATCAAACATATTCTTTCATTAATATAAGTAACCGCATTATAGAATCACTGAGATAATAGTAGTACATGTCTCAAAAAGAATAATTATAAATTACATATGTCTGAACTAAGTTTCGTTTGCCTTTCGACCTTATATATAATAGTAAAGGAGTAAACTAGGTAAAAGATAATCTGCAGGATGATGGGATCCTGAGGATTTCGCAATACATAATCTGATTGTCATGAAATTATTGTTTGCCTGGTCTCTTTCTACCTTGCATACTTTGGATGCTATCTTTCCCTTTTATGGCCTGGTCCTCCTCTATCATGTGAACGACTATTTACCAATCCACGTATTTTGCACACAAGGATAGTAAAAAGTCAGCTTCATGTACTAGATTTATCTAATTTGTTACTAAGTGCTACCATCCAACTTTAACTACAATTGGTCCCATCAACCACACTTAACACAGGATCATGAGTCTGCATGCCAACCATAATGGTTTTCATCCTTACCCCAATCAGAAATACTTGCTAATTATTACTCATTCATAATCGTCATTTAGTCCTTCCCCAAAAGTTAATTCAAATGATTATCACATAATTGTTAGTAACCGTCACACATCTTGTGTGTAAGAAGGCCATCCCCCCTCTGACAAGAAAAGGGCATCCATGTCCTTTCAACATGTGAAAATCAAGCGAAAGAATTAACGAGACATAAATTCCGGCAACCAATTCTAAAAACATTGTGTTAATCAATAAAGAAATTAAAGCAATACACATCATTGGATGTGAAATGGCTGGAAGAGAAATTAAAATAGAGATTTTAATGCATTATGTCAAAATATTTTCACCATAAGTGGTATTAATAAAAAAGGCATAATCAACGATAGAAGATTCAAATGCAAAGATTATAACACAAGAAAGCAATATAACTTCTCTTGACCAGGCCCAAAGTCGCCAGAAGTCTCTACTAAGGAATACTCATAATATAAGTGAACATCAAACGAAGTCTTTCATTAATATAAGTAACTAGATTACAGCATCACTGAGATAACAATAGTATATGTCTCAAAAAGAATAATTATAAATTACATATGTCTGAACTGAACTCTGTTTGCCTTTTGGCCTTATATATAATAGTAAAATAGTAAACTAGATAAAGTTAATCATCAGGATCAGGGGATCCTTAGGATTTCGCAATACAGAATCTAATTATGTCATGAAATAGTATTGGTCTGCTTGGTCTCTCGCTACCTTGCCTGCTTTGGACTCTATCTTTCCCTTTTATGGCCTGGTGTTGCTCTTTCAAGTGAACAGCTATTGACCAATCTGTGTCTTTTGTACACAAGGATAGTAAAACGCTAGTTTTTAGTACTAGATTTATCTAATTTGTTACCAATTGCTTTCATCCAACTTTAACTATAATTTCCTTTATTTCAATTCATAAATAGAGATAATCATGTAAGGATAAATATTAAATAAATCAATTACTGAGGACAAAACATACCTTTTTCATGACCCAACAGACCCCAAATATGGAAGGATGCACGATGGTGCATATCATCCCAAGGATAAGTAGGTGTAGTCATGGCTTCCATATTATCCTCATCACAATGGAAGATGGGGCGACAGGAGGAAGATTGAATACATGATGCAACTGTGATGCTTGGTCCATCATCATGAGAAATAAGGTTCACATACGCATCATCTGTAATGGTAGAAGATGAGCTAGTAGATGGAAAATCTATTGATGTTGAGACGTGGGCTTCTGATGAAGGAGGTTTGTTAGAAGCATGCACAAAAACCTCAAATAGGTTTTCCTGCAAGGAACTCAAGGATGACAATAGGTAAAGGATATGGATCGTGGAGTCCGTCATCTCCACATCGTGGGGAGGGATCATGATGGTGGACCAAAGTCCCCTTGTTCTAGTGTACTAGTTGTACAAAAATCCAGAGGTAGAGGCGTAGGTGATCCACAATGAGTGGCCTCGTATTCAAAAAGCTCTTGAAGGCAATCAAGAAATTCATTGAGATGAGGGAAACAATGGGAACAATGACCATAATGATCGCAAAAGGAACAAGGGTGGTTTGTGCACAACATTTTTAGTTTCTTGGCTGGTCCTAGTAAGGTAACTTGGGCCTTAAGGATATTTGTCTCAATGAACGTCTTTTGAACCAAAGGTTTGAGATGAGGGAGCTTAGGACGGTTATTGGTGGAATGCCTAACAACCTCACACACAACACATGGAGGTGTCAGATTTGGAGCTTTGGGAGCTGGAGGTGCTTGGGGAGCCTTGTCCTTAGGTTCTGTCTTCCTGGATTTACCCCTTGTGTAGATGATCTCACAACAGGAGTGGGTTCTTGTTAAGGTTAAAGTGAAAATGGAGCATTAATAGGGGTCGTAGGGACCGGTTGAGCTAGGGTCAAAGCATGATATGGTTTGAGGTGACCGGGCGAAGTGTTTGCTGGGGGATCAATGTACCAGACTCAAATCCCCAAAGTCATGTTAGGGAGAATCAACGAAGCCATGATAGGGATAGAGAAGATTCCAGGAGGAGGAAATGCAGATATCTTTCCTACAGGGAAATGTCCTAGTGGAATAGCTCCTAGATGGTTGAGACCTGGAGGAACAATTCCTCATGGGAACAAAGGAGAGACATACACAAACGGAGGAGGTCTTGGGGGGTGGATCCAGATGGCTCAATTGAGATGGTAACAATAGGGTGTTGGGGAGCTATTTGTTGATCAAATGTACTAGAAAGCTTGTGAGCAGTCTTTGATGCTTATGACATGCAAACACTCAAAGATTTAGGGTCAGATATAGGAGGGGGAGGACCGAGAAAGAATCTAATGATGAGGAATCTTTGTAGACTCTGGGTTAAACACCTATGTGAGGGGTAGAAGACTACTTTCTGGACATCAATGAGATAATGGACTCAGGGGAGGTGAAGGATGTTGGCTCGTAGTATGTCCGTTGATCGATGGGCATGATCTTGCCTTCATGTAGGAAGAAAATCTTGCGGAAAACTGCAAATGCGACGTCTGACATGGCATAAGTGTAACTACGACCGAAGAAAATGTTGTAATATAGAGGAGAATCAATAACCTTGATGTCTACCTAAACAATCTTGACTGTAAGAGTCACCAAACTATTGTGATACATGTTGAGTGGTTGGTAGGAGTGACCATCCCAAGCAGGCAAAGTGATGGTGGATGGGGATAGTTCAGGGGACTTGAGTTTCTTCCAAATGATAGCAGACAACACAGAAGTGGATGCACCTTCATCAACAATCCATTGGTAGATGATGGCGTTACAAACTTTGACTGGTATCTGAAAAGAAACAAATGGAGGTAATGGAGAATGTTCTAACATATCAATAGGGAAGACAATAAAATTATCATCTGAAGGATCTATTGCATCCAAAGTAGTTAGTAGAGCTTTATTTTGATACGGGCATGACTAGAGCACTTCCAGCATCGACATGGAAGTAGGTGATTGTGCTAAGTCAGCTACTATACTGTATGTATGGGAAACTTGGCTATAAGCTATGCTACGATGTAATGGTCCCTTGGGAATCTTAGGATTTGAACCAACTTTAGGTTGAGGGATCTATAATGGACCATTTGGTGTCATAAGAGGCTCAGTAGATGCTTCGGTTTTGGACTTAGTGGCAGACAAAGTTGATGACTTTTCATATTGATGCGATCAATTTTACAAGTTGATATCATAGGTATTGACCTTATCAAAATTCATCATAAGGATCTTCTAGTTACCAGGACCAGAAGCTTGGGGAAGGTGGGCTGCTTGACCTTGCTGAGGTTGAGTAGCAACAAATCATTGCTAAGGGAAAGTATTTATGAGCACGACCAGTTGAGATGGCACAAGATTCTGAGGCAGTTGTTGCTTGGGCTTCCCACATTTGGCATATCAAGGGTAAGAGGGGACACTCATGAGTATATTAGCGATGTTAGCCACAACATGCATAAGGATTTTTCATACAAATATCCTTGTTCTGCTTGGGCCGATCAAGCTGTTGATGGTTGTTGGTGTTAGGCTAGTTCCCCTGAGGGTCATTAGGTTTATTAACTTGGTTACCCTAGTTACACTTGTTACCTTTCCCCTTATTCTTTTTCTTCAAATTTTGGGGATTGGTCACACTGTGTTGTGCAAAATCTTGACCCTGAGGGGGTGGTGGATGTTGGGGCTGAGGATGCATGGGAGCCCATGGCACTAATTCGTGAGGGCCTGGAGCGCTTTGTGATGCATAGATATAATATGGTGAAGGGTCAATGGTCTAGTAGACAACTTGAGGACTAGCTGGCCCTGACAGCTTCTGATGTGGTTGGGTAAATGCATAAGAGGTGCTTTGTCCTAAATACATGTTGCTAGCAGGAGGGGAATAAGTGTTTAAGGAACTGGTGCCCCCTGTGGATAGCCATAACTCTGCTGAGTATATGGTAATCGATGTGAAATATATCCAACAATACCGTCGACAGCGAGAGATGCCCCTAGTGCATTTGCACCACCAGGATGGGGGAGGTATAGTATAATGGTATAGACATAATCAGATTAAGCATAAATCAAGTCATATCTTAGAGTAGTCTGGAGAGCCTCTTCCTCTGTCTGAGGAAAGTGAGATGCGACATATTTGGAAATAGGTGCTAAAAGAGTCCTAAGAAACAAATTGAGGTAGACACGGTCTTCGAGGGGCACAACACGACACATGCGCCTCCTTCTACGCCATTCTTGAACATGATCGGAAAGATGGTGATAGAGGACTAACAGAATGTGGTCAATAGCTCTATACTAGTGTCATATCAGAGAGGTAAATGAAAATATGAAATGAATGCTTTAGCAAGCATTACGAAAGTGGAATGGGAGCTGGCAGGCTAGTCAACATACCATTTCACAGCATCTCCAGTGACCGTTTGTTGGAACAATCGAAGAGGGATGGAATCATCGGTGATGTTAGTTCCCTATAATACTAGTGATTTCCCCCATTAATATTGTCATTTTTTCCCTTATTTTTATTTTTTTGCCCTTACGTTCTCCATATTGTTATTAGTGTGCCCCATAGAAGCCCACTATTGTTATTGTTGTGCCCCTATATTATTATTGTTATGTTGGCTTTGATTATATTGTGACCTCCTAGACTCATATATATAGAAAGGAGGTTTAGTCATTTGTATCATATAATAATTGTTCATTTGTGTAATTTAAATGAGGTTTCCCAATTCAAGAGGCTTATTTTCAAGGCATTGATCTATCTTTTCTATCTTTTGTGAGCTGGTCTCATAACATTTGGTATGAGAGCTTTGGATTCAAGGGCTTCGCTGCTCCAAATAGGTCATTGTGGCAGTTTCAGTATAATATTTTCTTTCTTAACATTATAGAAGCTAAAAAAAAACCCATTTGATCTAAAATCCCTATGATCCTCAGCTCCAAATTTCGAAGCTTGTGTCACTACATTTTCAGAGATATGATCTAAGGAAGTTACGGTTTTTTGCTAGCTCCTGAATTACATCCCAAATAGGTGATAGTGTGAATATCGTCATAACTTTCTCTCTAAGTATCAAATTGAAATTTCATAAGATGTTACAGAAAGATGATAGACCGTAGTCTTTTGGACATCATTTTTAGGTCCAAACATTGAAACAATGACACGTGGCACTTCGTACAAGTTCGATCCAAAAAAGTGTATAATCAAGACATATTGGGAGATTAGGCATAACCCTTTCTTGGAGAATCCAATTTTTATCAAACTGGTGGCATTGGAAAGAGGAATCAGAGGGCTACCATAGTTCGCAATTGAGGACCTTGGAGATCCGAAATTATAGAGATACATCATATTCAATCTCGAGCTCCTACAAAGTGAAAAAAGGAGTGTATTTTTTTAAAATTTTCATAAGTTTGGTTTGGAAAAATAGTTTGAAGGAATTCAAAGGGCATAGTGAAGCACAATTATCATTAATTGATGCCTCGAAGAAAGAAAATGGAAATACCTAGTAAGCAACCTAAAATCTCTAGCATGAATCATGAAGAAGAGGAAGTAATGCAACATGATATATCAAAATTATGAGACCCAGTGCAACAAAATTCACTCTCACAAAAAGTAACAAAAGCCAAGATGGATAGTTTAAAGAAAGGTGTGGAAGCTAAGATGGATGGCATGGAAGATAACGTGGATGTTTTAAACAAAGGAATGGAATCTAATATGAATGATGTGAAAGCTAAGATGGGTGGTTTAAGGAAAGGCGTGGAAGCTAATGGGGAAAGGGTAGTAAAGGAAACTCATGATGAGAACAAAATAAATGTTAATCTTCATTTAATATACTCTAACGTCAGATTGAAGATCCAAAGATCGATATGAGGAAGTTTCATGGCAAGGATCCTGTAACATGGATACTATAGATGGAACAATATTTCGATCTCCATAATGTGCAAAACAAACAAAAGGTATGCATTTCAACTTTATATTTGGAAGAAAATCAATTTGTATGGTATTGATGACTTTTATATCGTAAAAAAATTGTCACTTGGGCATTTCTTACCGAAGGAACGATATCACATTATGAGTATACAAAAAGAAACACTTTTTTTAGCCAATTGATAAATCTCAAGAAAAAGGGTTCAATGATGGAGCACATTGAGGACTTCCAAAAATTGAATATAAGGGTAAACTATATTCCAGAGGAGCATATAATTGATGTGTTCATAGGGAATTTAAAGGATAACTTCCAACACAAGGTTCATATTTGCGATCCTTATTCATTAGAGAAGGCATTCAAGTTGGCAAGAAAAATGGAAAGAAAAATTATTTCAACAAGGAAGCCTACCACTCACAACTATAAATATGGAAGTGTTGTTTCCCCTAGCCTTCCACAACCTACAAGGTTGAAACCACAAGAATTGGAAGAAAAACAATAAAATGGACTTTGTTATAGTTGTGATATAAAATACACTAAAGGTCATAAGTGTACTAAGAATAAATTATTTTACATAGATTGTGAAGAGGAGGAAGAAAATGAACAAGAAATTTCAAAAGAAGAGGATATCCACTAGGAACAAACCCTACAGAAATAAGAAATGAATCTGACCATATATGCATTGGCTGGAACTACCACTCCTCAAACTATCAAGATAGAAGGGAGTACAAAAAAATTTATTACCTTTTTCTTCTTCATATTCCTTTCTACCTTTATAGTTTGAGGAGTGATAATTTTATTCATCATAAGATATGCCCTTCTATCTTGATAGATAGATAGCCAAGGAATTAAATGTCTTCCTATATCTAGCACCAGAGTGTCAAGTGATGGTTGCAAGTGGAGGAACCATAAATTGGTCTGGAAATTTCCATTATATCAGGATATCCATGGGGGAATATGTATTAAATATCCCAATTCTTGCCAATCCAATGCGTGGTGCTTATGTTGTACTAGGAGCCCAATGGCTACAATCGTTGGGTACAAAAGATTTTAATTTTCAAGAAATTTTTGTGAACTTTTTTACGGAAGGAAAGGAAGTTGAATGAAAGGGTATCATAGGGAAACCAAGAAATATAATCCGCTCTAATGGAATGACGAAGCTTCTAAAGAAAGAAAAATGCGGCATAATTGCACAATTATGTTCGCTAGAGGTTCGAACATCGAAATCATCTATTTCTCCAGATCTCCAAATAGCCTTTCACAATCATTCCAAGGTATTTGAGACTCCAAAAGGTCTCCCACCTATTTGTGATCATGATCATGCTATTGATTTGATTCGAGGAAGTGTTCCTCCAAACATGAGGCCTTACAAATATCCATATGCCCAAAAGAGTTAAATTGAATGTATGGTTGCAGAAATGCTAGAGGCTAATATAATTCAACCTAGTCAAAGTTCTTTCTCTGGTCCAGTAGTATTGGTGCACAAGAAGGATGGATCATGGTGCATGTATCCAAATTATAGGGAGGTCAACAAGCTCACTATTAAAGATCAATTTCACATTCCTCTCATTGATGAATTATTGGATGAATTGCATGGATCAATGTACTTCACCAAGTTGGATCTTCATCTAGGATATCATGAAATCAGAATGAAGACTGAAGACATTCCGAAAACAACATTTAGAACTCATGAGGCTCATTACGAATTTTTGGTCATGCCTTTTGGCCTTACCAATGCACCTTATACATTTCAAGGTTTGATGAATTCCATTTTGAAACCCTTCCTTAGGAAATTGTGTTAGTATTTTTGATGATATACTAATCTACAACAAGTCTTGGAAGGATCATGTTCAACATGTTGATAGGGTGCTGAAACTATTGGAGGAGATATAGTTATATGCAAAAATCTCCAAATGTTTCTTTGGAGTACAAGAGGTGGAATATCTGGCTAATATTGTATCTCATGAAGGTGTTAAGGTAGACCCTGGAAAAATTAAATCCATTAAGGAATGGAAAATCCCCACATCCATAAAGCATATGTGAGGATTTCTCAAGTTGATAGGGTATTATCACAAGTTTTTTAAGAAGTATGGGAGAATAGCAGCACCTCTAACAAGATTATTGAAGAAAGATGCATTTTCATGGACTACAGAAGCAACAAATGCCTCTGAACATCTTAAAGAGGAAATGTGCAAAGCACTAGTCTTAACTATGCCAGACTTCAAAGAAACCTTTATTGTGGAATGTGATGCCTCAGGAAATGGAATTGGTGTTGTTTTAATGGAAGAAGAAAGACCCATTTCTTTCAAAATTTGTCCAATCAAAGGAAATTATTTACAAAAAGCTATTTATGAGAAGGAAAGGTTGGCAATACTACATGCACTTAAGAAATGGAGACCATACCTAATGGGAAGACACTTCAAGGTAAAAACAGATCATGATAGTCTTAAATACTTTTTAGAACAAAAATTACCTTCAAAAGAGCAACAAAAATAGGTCACAAATATGTTGGGTTATGACTTCGAAATCATCTACAAAAAAGGGAAGCAAAATTTTGTTGAAGATGTGCTCAAAAGAAACAATTAAGACCCCGGGTCTATTACAACCTTTATCCATTCCAAGCCAATGTTGGGAGGAGGTTTCCATGGATTTTATCACAGGTTTGCCCAAGTCTGAAGGAAAGAGTGTCATCATGGTGGTAGTTGACAGACTTACCAAGTATGGACACCTTTGTGAAATATCTCATCCATTTAAAGCCAATACAATTTATACGACATCTATGGAAACAATTCAAAATCTACATGGAAACCCATATGTTATTGTAAGAAAAAGAGATCCCATTTTTACTGGAAATTTTTGGACAAAATTATTCTCTTGTATCGTAACTTAGTTAGCTCATAGCTCATCTTATCATCCTCAATCTGATGGGAAAACTGAGATAGTAAACAAATTTTTGGAGGGATATCTTTGTTGCTTTGTCTTTGATAAACATACACAATGGGTCAAATGGTTGCCTCTAGTTGAATGGTGGTATAACACTTCCTTCCATACTGCAACAAAAATGACCCCATTTGTGGAAATTTATGGATATCATCCACCATCCATCACATCATATTTAAGAGAAAATTCTAAGGTTCAAGCAGTGGAACATCACATCGAGCACCAACAACATGTTCTCCAACTCTTAAAGGATAACCTCACTTCGGCAAAGAATAGAATGAAACAATAGGTTGATCAACATCTTAGCGAAAGAATTTTTGATGTAGGTGACTATGTATTCCTACAACTACAACCATATAAACGAATGTCCCTCAAGCAAGCTAAGAAGGATAATAAATTATCACCAAAGTATTATGGTCGATACAAGGTGTTGAAAAAGTTTGGTACTATGGCATACAAATTGGATCTTCCTGCAGCTTCCCAACTGCACCCACTTTTCCATGTTTCATGTTTAAATAAGGTTATAGGTGACAAGCTCCTAGTTCAAACAATATTGCCAGAACTTGATGAGGAAGGAAAAATCATATTGGAATCTGAAGCAGTCACAAAGAAAGAACTCGACAACTATGAAATCGATCAATTTCATAGTATCTCATCAAGTGGAAGAGCTTACCCACTGAAGATTCCACATGGGAGAGTGAAAATTGTATAAAGAAGCATCTAGAACTAATCAAGCATTGTGGACAACACAATTTTGAAGGATAGGGGCATGTTAGGTCCCTATAATACTAGTGATTCCACCATTACTATGGTCATTGCCACCCTTGTTATTATTATTGTGCCCCTATTGTCCCCATATTGTTATTAGTGTGCCCCATAGAAGCCCACTATTTTTATTGTTGTGCCCTTATATTATTATTGTTATGTCAGCTTTGATTATATTGTTTCTCCTTAGACTCCTATATATAGGAATGAGGTTTAGTCATTTGTATCATCTAATAATGGTTCATTTGTGTAATGTAAAGGAGGTTTCACCCTCGAAGAGGTTGATTTCTAAGGTGTTGATCTATCTTTTCTATATTTTGTGAGCTGGTTTCATAACAATAAATAAAGTCATATCTTAGAACAATCTGGAGAACATCTTCCTCTATCTAAGGAAAGTGAGAAGCGAAATATTTGACAATAGGGGCTAAAAGGGTCCTAAGAAATGAATTGAGGTAGAGATGGCCTTCGAAGGGTGGAGCACGACACATGCTCCTCCTTCTACGCAATTCCTAAACATTAGTGGAAAGATGGGTGGTAAAGGACTGACGGAATGTGGTCAAGATCTCTATACCAATGTCATATCGAAGAGGTAAATGAAAATATGAAATGAATGCTTTAGCAAGCATTGAGAAAGTGGAATGGGAGGAAGTGGGCTGGTCAACATACCACTTCGCAACATCTCTAGTGAGTGTGTGTTGGAATATCCGAAGAGAGATGGAATCATCTGTGATGGAATTGAATGAACACCACATATGGAAGGAGCATACGTGATTGGTGGGGTTCTCTCCAGAACTACCCCCAAACTTGGGGATGTCGGAGGAAGCTTAGTCAGAATATCTAACTAACCAACATCATGGTCTATAGGGTCATTTATCAACTGGATAAAATATGGGAGGCTTTACCCAACCATGAAAGGTAGCACGGGAGCTACCAGAATGTTTTCCTGAGATGGTTCTGCTAGATGTGACCACTAGGTTAGAATTTAAGTCAACACCAGGTTGGGTTCCTGTACCTGCAGTGGGTCCTGACATGATGATAATATGTGGTGAAGGAGGCTCGGAATTAGATGAGGAATCATGTGAACGTGAAAACAAGTCGGGATGGGGAATCGGGGGACTATGGACTCAAACTTTATGGGGAGCATTAATATGGCCAAGTGGAAACTGGGGATGAAGACCTAAGAGTCTCTGTGAAAAACGTCTTGGTGGCACAATGGTTGTAAGACACAAGTGACACGAAAATGGTGAAGGGAGATAAAAAAAATGTTTTTGTCTCCATGTGTGGCTATAAATTAATTAAGTTAAGTCTTAGCTTGGCAGTGTAAACCAAGTGCCCTTCTCTTAAGGTGTGCTTGTGTGTGCAAGTTGTTCACTAATTAAACCCATATCGTGTTTGAAAAAAGGAAATGGTTTCTGAAATTAATTGAAATTAACAACAAAAAATGAATAACAAATCAAGCTTCTAAACCCCACCCAAACTAGGTTTGCAAACACTATGTTGGTTGGTGGTGAGATTAACTGAAAGCACACAAAAATACCAAGAGATCTAAGCGTCAATGTCACTAGGAGAAAATGACACTATGCTAATGGAAAGTGATGCAGCAACAGCAAAAAACCAGGGGGGGAAATCACTGCAAAAAGATAAGGATATGGGTGTGAAACCTAGGGAAAATGATGGGACCCTAAGGAAAATGAAAAAACAATGTTTAAGATGAAGCTTTAGATGGGAACAACCTATCTTTAAAGATCTAAAACAGGAAGGTACAGATCTAGAAAATATGGTTGAAAGCTCTAGAAAAACTCAGACCTCTTACCTTGAGCTAAACTCCTCCTATAAAGGCGGAAGTGTACTAGAAGCCCTAAGGGGCCAAATTCCACTTCGATGAGTGAAACGAAGTATATCAGGGCCTATGTAGGATAAGACAATGGTCAACCAATCTAGTAGATAGCTCTCGACAAAACCCAGTAATGGATCAGGAAAAATCCCAAAAAACCTAAAATCGTAGGTATTGACCTGATTCCTAGGATATTACACTTTTTGGGCTATAAAGTGCGCTCTAGTCCTCCAGATTACACTTTTGGGGCACAAAATTGTGGTTTATTCTCCTTGATTCTTTGTCGGCAAGTCTCGAAAAAATTTACCGTCTTTGTCACGGCTGGTTCCTAGGCCCTGCGGAAAAGACTAGAAAACTTACAAAAGTTAGAAATTTGACTGATCTAGGGTTAGAAAGCTAGTAAACAACATTAAGAGTTTGAAAATAAAAACCCTAAGTTGAAAACTGAAGGTCACCGTGGTTTCTGAATCAGAATTAAAAAAGTAGTAGAGTTGCGAATTTGTTATTGTGTTTTCTTCTCGAATGTGTGCAAAAAGAAACCACTTTAGGCTGTGGATAACAAACATCCCTAACAATGAAAATGGCTCCTAAATATTGTAGATCTGCGACAAATGATAAAAACAAAACTTTCCAAAGCCATGATCTATGCCACAATCATAGTTAAACAACAAAATGAAATAGTAAAATAAGCAGAAGTAACTCCAATAATCCAATGGAAAATAGATATATAAAGAATATATTTTATTAAACAAAACCTGTGAAGGGAACAAATAATGTTACCATTCCCCCTCTATGGGATGGGTTCTTGGCTATCCTCAAATGTCTTTAGCTTTTGTAGAGTCTCTCTCCTCTATAATGTGTAAAACCCAGCAAACAAAATGTTTGATCTCAATGAGAACTCAAACAAAAAATATGATGGTGTGTGGCAATAATAATAATCAGGGCTACAATAGTGAGTGCAACAATGAAAATAACCAAAAGTGAATAATGAATGGAAAACCCTTATATTTAAAGAAAAATAGCAAGCTATCCTGGAATAATGAGCAATAATAAAATATTATTCACCCCATCTAGAATTAACCATTTGGAATATTTTATTATATTTGGTTTGGAGGGAAAAAGTATTGAAACTTTTATTTAGAATTAATAAATAAATAAATGATTTATTTATCATCTCAAGAAATGTGGTAATGGAATAATAAACAAATAATGATTTATTTAATTATTCCTAAGAGATTTAGTTAAACTTGACAAGGAATAATAACTAATTAGTGATTAATTATTTATTCCTAGAGAAAAATAAGATAATTAATGATTTATCTATTTATTTCTCATAACTGGGTCAAATGTGACAACGGATATTAATTAAAAAATGGTTTAATTAGTTATTCCTAGAAGATAATTAAATAAATAGTGATTTATTTAATTATTCTTCATGTCTTTAATTATAAATTACTTAAGAAATGTGGTTTATTAAGTAATTTATGACACTGGAAGCAATTTTACTATGGTAAAATTGGCCTTACATGGTGTACTTTGATCCATCTAGTAAATTAAGGCTAGATGATCCATTTTTGTGATAACAATGGTTCGTTAAACAAGCCTACGATTTGGTCGCAATGGGTGACAAAAAGGCTAGGGTTTTCCATATAAAAGGCATTGTTGCACCCAAATCTAATTCATTTGCATAGCGAGTTGTTGGAGAATTTGGAGAGGAGGACAAGGCCCTAAATCTTGTGGAGATCATAACAGACAAGACAACCATAGAAATTAGCATCTGCAACATTCAGGAAGGTAGTCTTTCTTGTCGAAAAATGGCCTTAATGCTTCTTGGAAGAATGGTTACTGCTAAAGAATCAAGGTAAGAAATGGATACAGGAATGAACTACAAGGAAAGTTCTAGGATCATCCTTGCCCACCAAGTCAAACATGGGGATTGTTTGGTAAGTGTTGCATCACACAAAGTAGAATGTTTTAATATATGGTATCAAGTATCTACAATATGAAATGTGTATATGGCTCATTGTGGCAGGTCAGTAGGACAAACTATCCAAAGACTAGGAGGATAATCAACCATACCTAGATCTGTGTGGTCTAGGCCGGGACTTATGTCAATAAATATATAAGGTGGCTAGGGGTTACATCATTACCCCAATAATGAGATACTTCTCCCAAGCATAAGTGGTTGAAGGGACTTATATGGTATGCAAAGGTGGGAGTGTTGACCCTAGTTAGATGAGTTCATGCAGTGCCATTATGTTCCAAATGTTCAAATAATTGTTTCAAACGTTCAGCCCTACTGGCACAAGATCTTGTAGAGGATAACGAGTATATGTAGAGGCATAGGTTCCCCCCATTTTTTTATGGATAGATGTAGTATATCATGAGCATACCAGATGTATTTAGAGTAGTGGGCTCCAAATAGTTTTTGATGATGTGGTTCACCAGTTGTTTATGTTATGGATGTATTCATGTGAGAAGAGTGGATAGATATAGTTAGAGAAAGGAAATTATGGATTACCAATCTCCTTTGGTATTTCACATATAAATAAAATAGACTTAATTTCTAAGTTCGCATACATGGTGTCATTACGCCAAAGAGTGGCTTTAGATATAATGAATTGATACTCACCTAGAAAACATGGTGGTTAAAAAACAACAATGTCTAAGGGACTGGGTTGTTAAGGTAAGATTGAGGGATGACTAAGTGGGTCATCCCAAGAGTGAGAAAAAGTGATATGAGACTCTAGAGGTTCTTCTAAATGAGCAAGAATAATGGTACTAGTGTTGACACTAGCAAATTCACTAGGGGAATTGGGGAGAATTTCTTCTCCTAGACTCTCAAAAATGGAAGCCCCCTTACCCAAATATTGTGTGGAAATGTAAGGGCCACAAGGTGTATGTGGTTTGAATTCATAGGTTTGAAGTAAGGGGTTATTAAAAAATTTGAACTCACCATGGATGAAGTCTTTAGACTCCACAACATATTAGATATGGGTTTGTTGCAGAATGAAGTATGCATCATGGTTCATATCATCCCAAGAAAAATCAGGGTTGATAATGACTTCCATGATGTCTTCATCAGAATGGAGGATGGGAGGGCTGGAGGAAGATAAACCACATGATGAAGAAGACCTACTTGAGGTACCTTCATGAGACACAAGTTTCACATACGCAACGTTAAGGTTGGGAGACATATGAATAGTAGATGGAAGATATACCGATGTTGGGACTGGAGTGTTCATCGAAGAAGGTTCAACAAAATCACAATAGGAGACATCAAGTGAGTTCCAATTCATCAATATCATGGATGATAATAGGTAGAGGATAGTAGTGGTGTTATCCGTTATCTCTACATCTAGGGGAAGGATCACAGTTGGTTGTTGAGAGACCTCCTATTACAGTGTAATAGTGGGACCAGAATCTACAAGTGAGAAATGAGTACGAGTAGCCTCTAATTCACGAAGCACTTGAAGTGTGTCATGAAAATATTCGAGACGGGGACAATGATGAGAATAATGGCCATAATTATCACATAAATCATACGGGTGATTCATGCGTAATGATTGGTTATTCTTAGTTGACTTAGGTAAGGTGGCATGGACTTTAGGAATGTTAGAATTAGGGAAGGTATCAAAGACCACATTATTTGGCGGCTTAGGAGGATTTGGAGTTGTTGGGAGTTCCTTATATTTTGTTCCCTTTTTATGGGATTTCCCCCCTTGCTAAATGCTTTCACAATAGGAGTATGATCCTATTGAGGTTATTGTGGAACTGAAGCAAAGGCAGGGGTAGGAACAATAGTTTGCACTGGGGTCAAGGAAGTGTAAGGTTTGAGTTGAATGGGGGGAGTGTTTGCGGGAGGATCAATGACTAGACTAGGATCCCCAAGGTAATTAGGTAAATTCAACGTAACCATGACATGTGTAGAATAAACTCCTGGGGGTGGAAATACGAATGGTATCTGACCATAAGGATAATTGCTTGGGGGGACTTCTCCGAGATGGTTAATACCTGTGGGAATGATTTCAGGTGGTAAAGGATTAGGATAGATACCAACAGAAGGAGATGGTCATTGAGGAGCAGTACCAGAAGGTTGGTTTGAGTTGGGAACAACAAGTTGTGGAGGTGGTAGATACTATAAAGGCATAAAAAACCATTTGTAGGTGGTTCATGATGGTTGGAGCATGTAAACACTGGATAATATTGGCTCAAAAGGAGTAGGTGGTGGACCATAATAAGCACCATGAAAAATGGAATCTTTATAGACTCTAGGAATGACATTGGTGAAGGACACGAAAATCATATTTCCATTCATGGAGGAGACATTGGAATGAGGTGAAGTATGAGATTTGGGATCGTAGTACATCAAATCATCAATAGTGACCATCTTTCCATTATGGGAAAATCACATCTTATGATGAACTTCAGATGCAACAACTAACATAACATAGTTATAACTATGACCCAAAAGGATTTTGTAATCTAAGGGGGCATCAATGATTTTGATATTAATAGAGACTATCTTGCCAACAACAATGATTGGAAAGTTGTGATATAAGCCAAGGGGTTGTGAAGGATTACCATCCAAAGCATGGAGAGTGATGGTGGAAAGATACAAGCTATGTGAACGAATTTTCTTCCAAACACTGGAAGCCATCACATAAGTGGAGGTGTCTATGTCTATGATACAGCACTGAACAGTTTCATTTCTAATGGAGATTAGTATTTGAAAATGGAACAGAGGAAGGTAGCTGAATATTTTCCAACTTGTGAACATGAAAGACAATCATATGATCATCTTGGGGATCCACAACACCAGAAGTAGAGAGTATATCTTTTTGTTGGGGTAAACACATCTACAGGACTTCTATCATTGACATGTCAGTAGGGGACTGTGCCAAGTCATCTACTATGCTATAAGTATGGGCAGCTTTAGCAAAAGAAATATTTCGACGTAATGGATCTTTGGGGATCTTGGGAATAACCTATACCTTAAGTGGAGGGATGTATAAGGTACGATTGGATGATGAAAAAGGCTTAGTGGAAGCTTGGGGTTGGAACTTAGTCATTGACTTAGCAGGTGACTTTTCATATTTGCACAATCAAGTGTGGGGGTTGACTTGTTGGATATTGATCTCATCAGAATTCATCATAAGAATATGATAATCATGATGACTAGATGGTGGAGCTAGTGGATCTACCTGAGCTTTTGTAGGTTGAGAAGTAAGATATCCTTTGTGAGTAAAAGGATTGGTAAGAATTTCTGGTTGAGATGAAGCAGGAGGGGGAGGAGGAGCTATGGATTACATTCCTCTAGAAGTAGTTGCTTGAGGTTCCCATATTTAATGCATCTGAGGCAAAAGGAGACACTCAAGGGTATAATATCCATATGCGCTACAATAGGCACAAGGTTTGTTCATATGAAGACCCTTGTTTTTCTTGGGTTGTCCGCCCTATTACTGGCTTGCGAGATTATGCTAGGATCCCATGAGGTGCATTGGGTGGTTGAACTTGGCTACCTTAATTACCCTGAGATTGTTGGTTCTGGTTACCTTTCCCTTTGTTCCTTTTTTTAGGGTTAGGGGGATTGGCTGCACTCTGCTAATCATATGCTTGACCTTGTGGAGGAGGTTATTGCTATGGTAGAGGTGGAGTAGGCATGTGGGGTTGGGGAGCTGCTGTCGAAGGGGTTCGAACACTAGGCAATGCATATCAATAATAAGGATATGAGGAAACATTGGGTTAAATAGGTGGAGCGATAGTTGGCCCTGACATTTGTTGATTCGTATGGGGATAAGCATATGGTGTGCTAGGACTTGGATAAGAGTTTCCATTTCAAATTTTGGGGGAGGGATGAATGTAAGGGGAACTCATCCCTTCTTACGGTTGACAATAATTCATTGAAGTTATACCATATGGTTGAGGGTGTGAAATGGTTCCAACTATGCCATCCATGTCATGACATGGCCCAAGTGCATTAGTAACACCAGGCTGAGGAAGATCAGGGATTACAATATAAACATAATTTGACTGGAAGTAGTTCAAATTAAATTTCAAGGGTACTTGAAGGGCATCTCACTTAGACTGGGGGAAGTGTGACAAGACATCTTTAGTAATGGGGGCCAAAATAGATCTAAGGAACCAATCCATATAGATGTGGTCTTAAATTTTGAGAGATCTAGATATGCTCCTCCTTCTACACCATTCCTAAACATGGTAGGAATCTAGGCGAGTGGCATACGTTTGACCGAAATAACTCAATAGTTTGATACTAGTGTCATAATGAAGAGGTGACTAGAGCTAGGCAAGAAAATGTTTGGAAAGAGTAACAAAAGTGGAATGAGTGGCTCTTGGTTGATCGACATAGAATTTAACAGTAGTTCCAGTAAAAGTGTGTTTGAACATATGAAGACAAATGGATTATTGAGTGATGAAATTGGATGAACACCACATATGGAATGAGAAAACATGGTTAATGGGACCTTCTCTAGGATTACTTTCAGTTTAGTAGACATAGCTCGCCAACTGGAATCATGGAGAATACAATCATTGATGAGATGGCTGAAATCATGGAGACCCAAACCAACCATAAAAGGAAGAAATATAGGAGGAGTGACCACACTGGTGGGGGTTGTGATTGTGGGGTTACCTTGGTTGGTACTTGGGTTACCACTTTAGTTTTTTGCACTCGTGATGGTGCCTAACACGGTGGTGGTATAGGGTTGAGAAGATGTTAAATCAAAGGAAGAACTAGAAGAATCAGTAGAATCATAATCAGAATGATGACTGAATGGAGGACTGGGACAATGAACTCTAACTCGATAGGGACGAGTAATATTTCCTAAGGAACTGAGGGCGAAGATCTCAAATTATTTGTAACAAATTCTTAGGGGGCGCAATGATGTCAAGAAAATAATGACTCTAAGGACTAAAGGGTGATGGTAGGAATAAAAGAGAATAAAACAAGAAGAAAACACCTGGTGTAGTGGTGCCAAGTGCAAACTAACTATATTAATGATGTTACTCTAATACAAGCAAGCATGTCCTAGGAAATAAAAAGACATCTAGCCTATAGGTGGTATAAATCAACAAACAATCCTAAATCTACCTTTTGAGATGGCCTTCCAAAGGACTTCTTACTTGATGAAATCTCATCCTTGCAAGCAGAGTTTTCCAATGAAAGGTAAAGTAGAGAACCAATTGCTTCCCACATCGAGTCCTATAAGGTGCTTTCCTAACATCGGTCACTATGGTTACCTTCGTCCCATGGGGGTGGTCAAGTCTTGAGATTCTTTTTGGTGAACCAATGCATGAGATTCCATGCCATGGGTTGGATAGCCACAAGGAGAACCTCACACAATTACCTAGCCTAACCTCAATTGAGTTGGGTTTCTAACAAACTCTAGCTTTGGACCATAGGATGCTGAAGGATTTTAAGCTCCCTAATATGTCAACTTCTATATCCCAATGAAAGTGATTGATGGGTCTTATTGGAAGCCTATCCCACAGATCCTACATGTAAACTACAAAGACTGTTTAACTCCAGTGTTGAAGAAAGCTTAATCTATGTAGGTTAAATTATTAAGGTGTAGTGTTTCAAGTCATGTCTTGGCGATGTTAACCAAGATCACATTCGCTTAGGGTGTGAGTGTGTGGAAATAATGTATCAAGTGGATGAGTTAATTGAGCATGTTTTATAATGTCATGTGCTACTAAAAATAAAGTGTCGAAATATTGTAAATAATGCTGAAACTAAAAGAAAAATAAATAGCCAACCAAGCACACAAAAAACCCACCCAAAAAGGCTATCAAGAAACTACGGAAGAGAGGGAAAAATAGATACTCAAAGACACATAAAATTCCTAAAATACCTAATGTCAAAGGGACTGAGATTTAGAGGCACTAATCTAGTATAAATGGTGTAGACAAACAACAAAATATTAGAGGTGAAAAATGTTGCAAAGGATAGATGTGAAGATCAAAGACCTAAGATACTCAAGGGGATCCTAAGGGGGAAATGAAAAACCCAAACTCTAAGGGGAGAAAATGTGGAATAAGCCTATCCAAAAGTTTTAAAAAGTAATGGATCAAACTCTAAAAATTAGTGGTCGAAAATGTTGAAACCCTAGACTTCTCACTCATCCCATCTCTTCCTAACAATGTGAAGGTGTACTCTAAACCCTAGGGCGATTTTTCCTTCCTGAAGGAGAAAAACTAAGAGAATCTAGGAATAGGGGAGACCGAAAACATAGATGCCAGTCTACATAAAACTCTCTTGGAAAATCTGAAAAAATTCTGAAAAATTTCGTGGAAAATTCCAAAACGCATGTATTGACCTAAAACATTGGAAAGCACAGTTTATGGGCCAAAAATAACACTATGGAATGCAAATATGGTGTTGAAAATTGATTTTTTTTCCTAGGACTTTCAGTCGACATATCTCACACAAATTTTGTTATCTCCTACTCGGCTAGTACCTATGACCTATGAAAAGAACCAAAAAATGACCAGAATCTGAAAATTTGAAAAAAAGAAAAGGAAATAAATTTACTAGAAATAAGAATTTAGAGGCTAAAAATAGCAATAGAAAACCCTAATATTTACTAAAACTTTAGTCACCCAAGAATGTTATTATTATACCAATGTAGTCATCATTTGATGACAACAAATGTAGCTAAAAACCTAGCGAGTCGCCATTTGTTAGTGTGAAATTTCCTAAAAGGTGTACTAATTTTTTTTTACTTAAGTCACTAGGTGACATGTAACCATAACAACAATTTGTGGCTTCTTATACTTCATATCTATAATAAAACTTGGAAAACCTACAAAAAAATAACATATATGAGCCAAAATAGCAAACAACAATATAGATATCCAATGCAATGACCCAAATGGAAAGACTTTAAAATGAATAAATCTTCCTAATTTGATTTCTATTGAAAGTGTTTCAAAATATTCAATGACTAAAAGTTTTATTGATAGCACATGGTCAAGGATATCTATAAAAATGGTCTACAAATCCCCGTCCATGGGATGGGACCTTTGATGTCCTTGATGCTTCGGTAATCAATTCTCTCTCTCAATGTCTGAAAAACCTAGAACAACATGGAGAACTCAAATGGGAGCTCAAATAAAAAGATGTGCTAACGGTGATGATGATAATGATCATGGTGAAGAATGAATGGAAAACCATCCTATTTATAACAAAGTAATTATTTAATCTTAAAAATCGAGATTAATAAAATAATATTGACCAAATCAAGATATAATCGTTAAGAATAATTTATTATATCTTTTGGAGAGGGAAGATATATTCAAAATGGTCAAATATCTTTATTTAGAAATAATTCACAAATAAAATGATTTATTAATTATTTCATCAGGATTAAGAATGGTGTGAAATTGAAATAGTTATTAAATAGTGATTTAACAATTATTCCAATAAAAGAAATAAGGAATAATAAAAAAATGATGATTTATTTAATTATTCGTAGGGAATTTAGTCAAATGTGACCAGGAATAATTATCAGACAATGATTTAATAATGATTTCTAGAGAAAATTAAATAAATAATGATTTATTCAGTTATTCTCATAGGGTTTTTTATTTTAATTAGAAAATAATTTAATAAAAATGGTTTAATAAATTTTTTCCCATGGTGAAAGTGAGTTTACTATGGTAAAATTAATCCTACATTGTGTATTCTGATACACCTAGTTAGAAATGACTAGGTGATCATTTTATAAAAATTAGGCTGGAGATGAGCAAGGTTTTCACTAGCCATAGTAGTTGAAATTCCCTTTGCAAATAATTCACTATAGTTCTGCACTTGAGAGTGAAAAAATTTTCATGTGAAGAATCCACTTTTCTTTTAGCCTCAACTAGTAATTGCTCATATTGCTCCCATGGAAGCAATTTCCCTTGAAAAGCCCAAAAAACTAGGCAATCTCGCTCTAGTTTTTGATTGAAATTCAAAATAAATGTTGCTACCAACTATGCCAAATAATTCACCCATTCGTCAGCTCCATCCCTTGCTTCCTTTATATGAATCATTTAGGAAATATCAATAATTACCCTTGTTTTTTCTATGATATACATTTATCTTAGGAAATCAGTTGATTTTTCATTGAGGTACCTAATGAATTTTTCTGCAGTCCTTGAATTTGTAGCATCCTTATTCTCGGATGACAGGATGGAAGATTTGGTGTTCTCAACTGTAGCTCTTTGTTATGCAACTAATTTCATATGCTCTAATATGGTTTTCACCTCAGCAAGAATATCATCCCCTATTATTTGGCTTGCTTCAATCAGATACATGTTATCTTTCAATTTATTCTTCAACTCTCAGATTTTGCCTTTTACATCCTGTAATTTACTATTAGCCTACTCATGCTTCCCCTGGTTGTCTCGATATTTTACTCCTTATTTAAGACCAAGTACTTAGTATTGTCCAAGTCAATTTGTATTTTCTTGAGCTCGCTCTCTCATAAATGTAAATTAATAACATATTTATCCAATTGTTTTGTAGGTTTTTGTGGGTTTTCTGGTACAATTAAAACACAAATATGAGAAACAATTCTCTATTGAAGCTCTGTAACTTTCTCTTTAAGGGCCACCAAGTCATTATATCTCTCTAAGAACTCGTTGGCTAGAATTTCATTCTCATTCTCTACGTGGTCCAACAATTTTATTGTTAGTTTTTTCTAGCATATGAAGCTGTCTAGCCTTGAAAATAGGTGGAGAGGCTAAGGCACATGAGTTCTAAAGAACCCAGAAACTATTCAGTGAAATTACACTCGAATTATATTTTATTAAAATAATTAATATTTTTAGTGGGGTTCCTAAGTCTAAACTTAGGAAAATTAAAATATTAGTGGGTATTAATCAAAATATGGGTCAGAATGATCTAGAAGGTAGATCAAGTCATGTTTTGATCTTAGCCATTGATTAGAGACTTAATCTCAACTGTTAAAGACTCAACATGACAATTATAAAACGGAGGCTTGGGGTTCATTTGCAAATACACACAAAGAGATTGAGGAAATTGATTTTTTGAGGTGAGAAGTTCTCAGGAGGAAACTCAAGTGGGGAGATATTGTAGTTGAGGGGCAAAGAGAATCTAGAAAAAGGAAATTCTAGAGAATACTAACATAGAGGTTGAGAGAGCTTGCAGAGAGGCAGTGCAATAGTCAGGAGATCTAACACAGAAAAGTTGTTTGTCACACAAAATCGAAAACTGTCAGAATAACCGAAAGTGTGAAAACTATCAGAACTACTGTGAACTACCCAAACTGCCTGAATAGTTGGTAACTGCTCAAACTATTGGAATTGCCAAAACTATCAAGGGAGTTGATGCATAGGTAGCATAGTAGTCAAGAGAGATAACACAAAAAATATGTATTTCATGCAGAATCCAAAAATGTCGAAACAACCGAAACTACTGAGAACTGTCGTAACTATCAGGAACTGTTGGAACTATCAAGAACTACTAAAATAGCCAAGATAGATGACATAGAGGGCTAAGAAGGTGACATAGGGTTGGTGCAAAGCCAACGCAAAAATAGTCGGTGTTAGCCAGTCTTGTCTCAAATCAGTTGGAATTCTACTGGGTGAAGTGAGGTAAAACTCACTCAAGATTTTCCATGAGTATTTTCTCTATAAAGGATTACGATATGAGCATCCTAGATTTGTATTCAGATATTTCTCCTACATAATAATAAAACCCTTAGAGCTTCTACATCAGTTTTCCCGCATTAGGTTTTTCTAGGACTATTGTGTCCAAAAATTAGTATGTCCTATGTATCTTGTTCTTTTGTCTATTTTCTTTTCCATGAGATAAAATATTTAATAAGTGTAGGATGCAGAAGTATTTTTCTTAAGTATTCATAAAAATAACTTGGTTAATGTATGTTAAAAATAAAGTAGGTGAAGTAGATTCAGATTTGTTGTAGTAAGGGTTCCATTCATTCTAGGAATTTTCACATGGTATTAGAGGGTTGATTTTGAAACAGGAAGAGCAGGAAAAGTACTGAGGAGTGAGACCAAAAGCTGCACTTCGCAGCAATTCGAATCCCCTTGAAGGGATTGTAGAGTCCTTGCTGGGAAGCAGATCCAAGGAAATCTCTCTTTGAGTGAGACGATAGAAAGGTACGATTTCCAGTTCATGAGTTTGCAGAGGAAAAGGGAGTGACATAAAGGCTCAACATAGTGCTTGAAGGGTGTAGTTTCTACCAAGGAAGAAATTCGTTGGAAAAGAATGAAGACACATAGATGGGGAATTTTCTCCTCAGATAACATTTTGCCAGAAAGTTGAAATTTCTCACTTGCTGAGTAGGGTAACAGTGTTGAGCAGTGACTAGAGGAGTTAGCTCGACAATTGGGTAAGATGGAATCACATGGGCTAAAATATTAGGACAAGTTGGAAGGTGCGTCCAACTATGTCATATGGAAGACCGAAATCTTAACTATTCTGGAAGAATATGATCTCGATGCCTACGTCAATAGTGTTGTATTTGTTCCTCCGGACAATGATCAAAAGAATAAATACAAGGTTAACTAGGGGAAGGAAATGAGGCTCATTCTCGATGGAGTTTGAGATCATGTGGTCTCACACTTGTAGGAAAAGCATACAGCCCAGGAGATGTGGGAAGCCTTTTCCTCTCTATATGAATTCTCTTCCAAACAACGGAAGATGTATTTAGAGTAGAATTTGCAGTGGACTTTGATGTTGAAAGGAGAGGGGTAAAACTCTATATTCAGTGTCTTTATGATACTAGAGACCATCTTGTTGTAGTGGGGTCCAATCCTCAACCAACCATGATGGTGAGGATAGCCCTGAATGGAGTCTTGGAGGAATGGAAAGTTTTCATCCAAAGCATATTGGGAAGAGAAGTTAAGGATGGACATAGTGAAGGTCAACCTCAGTGGAAGGAGTCAGAGTGGCTCAAAGACAAAGGCGGTGAAGGATAACATAACTCTAACATCGAAGGGATAGAAGAAGTCAAAGTGAAAGAAGGAGATTTCGAAGGTGAAATTTTTTAGTTGTGGCAAGATGGGCCACTATGCATCCTAGTGTCATTTGAAGAGAAAGGAAAAGGATGAGAAAAATTATCCTAAGGCTACTTCAACAAAGTTTGATGACGATGAGTTCACCATAAGTGCCCACACATCTCCAGGAGGGAGATGGGGTGATATTGAGCTGTAGTTGGGAGGACTACATGTGGGGAGGATCCTTGAGGAGTCCACCTATTCGATCAATTCCTTGCTATGGTAGCCCAAGATTCAATAGTAGTGAGATGTACTTAGTGTCAAATGATATAATGGATTGTTTGGAGGATAGATGCAGTGGCCTGGGACCAACAACTAATGAGCACAAAGAAAGGTTGGTAAGAGTCCAGTTGACACAGTGAAGGAGTCAGTAGAAATGTAGAAGATTCTGAGGGTTAGAATCAGTAAGAGTCATATTCCAGCATTCATTATAGTATGTTGAACACAATTAAGTTCGGCTAATTTTGGATGCATTTTAGATGTTTCTCTCAAGAACTGAGTTGCAGTGTTAACAGTGGCAGTGCTAATAGCATATAAAATGAAACATTTGAGAGGGATTTGTAGTACAAATGTAGCACTGGTAGTGGCAGTGTCATGGGAAGCAGTACAGTAGCAACAATAGTGCAATGTTGGTGGCAGAAGCAGTGAAGAAAAGAGGTACATTAGAAATAGAGTAGCATTTAGGTGGACATTGTTCCTAGAGCACTTTCCTCGCTAAGATGGAATGTTAGTGTTTAGTAGCATCATGAGTGATATAGCCTTGAAAATTGGTGGATAGGCTAAGGCACATGAGTTCTAATGAACCCAGAAATCATTTCATGAAATACCACCGGAAATATATTTTATTAAAATAATTAATATTTCTAATGGGGTTCCTAAGTCTAAACTTAGCAAAATTAAAATATTAATGTGTATTAATCAAAATATGGGTGAGAAAGATCTAGAAGCAAGATCAAGCCATGTTTTAATCATAGCCATTGATTAGAGACTTAATCTCAGTTGTTGAAGACTCAACAGGAAAAGTATAAAATGGAGGCTTGGTGTTCATTTGGAAATACACACAAAGAGATTGAGGAAATCGATTTTCTGAGGTGAGAAGTTGTCAGGAGGAAAATTGATTAGGGATATCTTGCAGCTGAGGGGCAGAGAGAATCTGAGAGAAGGAATTTCCAGAGAATATTGATAGATAGTTGGAGAGATCTTACAAAGAGGCAGCGTAGTAGCCAAGAGAGTTGATGTAAAAAAGTTGCATGTCACATAGAATCCAGAACTGCAAGAACAACTGAAATTGTTGGAACATCCAGAATTTTTGGGAACTTTTGGAACATACAGAACAACTGGGAGAGATGACACAGAGGTAGCACAGTATCTGCAAGAGCTGACACGGAAAAGATGCATGTGACACAGAATCCAGAATTGTTGAAACAACTAAAACTGCTGGAACTACCGGGAACTTCCAGAACTATCGAGAATTGCTAGAATAGCTGGCAGAGCTAATGCAGAGGGCAGAGAAGGTGACACAAGGCTGAAGTATAGCCAACAATGAAATATCTAGGGTTAGCTAGGCTTGTGCCGGATTAGTCGGAATTTTGTTGGGTGAAGTGAGGTAAGACTCACTCAAGATTTTTTTTCGAGTATTTTCTCTATAAAGAATTGCTAGATGAGCATCCTAGATTTGTATTTAGATATTTATCCTGCATAATAATAAAAACCTCAGAGTTGTTGCACCAATTTTCCCGCGTAGGGTTTTTCCAGGGACTATTGTATCCAAAAATAAGTGTGTCCTATGTATCTTGTTCTTTGCTCTATTTTCTGTTTCGTGAGATCAGATATTTAATAAGTGTAGGCTGCATAAGTAATTTCAATTAGTATATAGAAGAATAACTTGGTTTATGTATATTAAAGATCAAGTAGGTGAAGTACATTAAAAGTTTCTACAGCATGGGTTCCTTCGAGTCTAGGAATTTTCACATTTATTTGTACAAGCTATGTTGTAGGCATCTCAAGCTGCTACATGTTACACAACATTGTGTCACTGTCCCTGTACTCCCCATTCCTTGATCATAGAGGACCTCTATAGTGAACCCTACATGCTTTCCCATCATGAAGAAACTCCCATTGTGTCCCTCTTCATGAGCAGAACAATTCCCTTTTGCATCATTTCCCAAAAATCTTCAGTTTATGCCAGTTTATAAGACTAGTGCTATTGACCCATGCCTTCCTCATGCTGATATGTAGAGTTTAAAACTATCCCTAGTGTCGATTGGATCAATAGAGCCCTTTCTCAATCATGTCGATCCTCTTCTGGAATGTTTTTTAAATATGGAGCTGAAGCTTCGAGCTCTAGAAGCTTCGTAACGGAAGTCTGGTAAATAGTTAGGCCAGATGGAGCCAAGGAGGTCAGATTGGGCTCCTTTCCTTTATTAAGATGGAACTACCTCAAGAGATAAGACCTTCTTCCATGAGAATATGAACCATCTCCCATCCATTCAAGCTATATAAACCCCCACTTTTCCCAAGCATAAGCGAGTGTGTGTGCAAGTGCTAATTAAGTTTTGTTTGGTGTAATCAGCAAGTTATCCATACTTTGTAGCTCTCTAGTTTGTGTTCAAGGGAGAATTGTGAGTTGGTTTGGTGTGAAGCCTAAAGGGAAGAGCCTTGAGACTATCATTGTTGAGGCCATCCATGGAATTCTAGGAGAAGTTTGTAGGAACCTGAATTTGTCAGAGGACAACGACAACATCAAGACGTCAGTTGTAATCTCTTCTTGATTTAATAAAGATGCAACTATCGATTGATTTCCTACATAAGATGACATTTCACATGTTTATGGCTTAATTTTTCTTGGCTTCTTAAGTAGGTTGAATACATTTTCCATATTATCACGTTTGTTGTCTGTTGTTGTCTACTTGTTTTAGGTGTTCACAAGAAGAAACAAAAGATAGTTGGGGCAAGGAAACAAGGTCACCATCAAATGGATAGTGTACTAAGAGTTAGACCCTCTTAATTTGTTTTAACCTAAGGAAATATTCCATAGAATGTCTTGTTTGTGGTGAGACCCACTCTCGGGCTAGAGGAATTGTTTGTGTTAGCACTTAGAATTTCACCTACACCACAAATTGGCAATTTCACCAGGGAGCCAATCCTTCTTCTTGCTTGTTTATAATTCCATTGTTTTGTGTGAACTTTTCTAGTATCGCCATTTCCCTTTAGTTTTATATTCTCTACTTTTTTTACTACTTTGGGTTTGAAATTTATAGTAGCAAGTCTGGTCTTAGCCTTTGAAATTGTTTTGTTTTTTCCTTGTATCCTTGGCCAGCGTGCTTATTTTGCTGCTAGTCACACCAAACGACGCATTATACTCAGGAACAATCATGTTGACCCCCTTCTAGTGCAAGTCGTTAGTTAGGAAGTCACGTTGATGCCTATAGGTGAACATTAGGATTTACCCTAGATCTCGACCAATGTGTCCTGCTCTTCTGATTTCTACCTTGTAACTTGTTTAAATTGTTTTCTCCCTTAATAGAAAGATGCATTTTGACTTGGTTTATTTGGTTGTTGACTTTCCTTCTTTTTACTTGATTTCTTGAGTGTGGTTTGGTGTGTTCGTTTTCAAGATTTTTTCATGCTTGCTATGTTTTTGACTACTTTGCAGATGTCTATCACTCCTGACATTGGTATGGTTCTTACCGCAGTACCCGAAATTTATCCTTCATGGCATGGGCCATTTATGACTCCCATGGTTAGTTGATTGATCTTCAATGTATTTTCTTAGGTAGAACAATCAATAACATTGCTGAGTACAATGCCGTTATCGAATTGTTATCGAAAGACATCGCTCTTGACATTTGAGAATTGGTTCTCAACCTAGATTCACAACTTGTCATCCTTCTACTCTACGCACAATATTCCGTCCAAAATCCTCATATATTGAAAATGTATATACATATTCATCTACTGGACATAAATATTGATTATATTACATATCATCATATTCCTAGACATATAAATACATTGACAGATGCATTAGCCAATTATGTGCTAGATATAAATTTATGAAACATGTGAAAAGCAAGAACAAATCATTTGTACCATATTCAACAAGAAAATACAACATATATATGTGTGTGTCTATAGTGTTTGATACATCCAAAACCCTAGAAAACAATATTTGCTTCCAAAATACATCGGTGGCTCACATGCCTTATACATTCGTGGCTCGCAGGCCTAAAAAATATCGAATGCTATGCTAGACCTATGCACTAAGTAGAATGATGCTCATGATAGCATGTCACTGCTCAGACTATGCAAGTCAGAAGTCAGTGGATCCGATCTAACACCCCCACCGCATGCCTCTGGTACTAGCATGGGACATCACCCATACAAGTGTACTCTGGTATTCGATGGGTCAAACCCTTGAGATTCCATGCAATCTCCTCCTCATTGTCGCTCCCCTCCTGATAAGGAGAAACATCAAAATACCAAGTGACATGCCTGGCGATCAGGCACATCTTGACAGGGCATTCTGGTCCAACATCTGCATTCATAATATCGAAGTGTCATGAACACATATATTTCAAAAATAATAAAAACATCAAAAACTAAAAAATTGGTTTTTTTACCTCCATCATCAAAATCCTCTCCTTCTGGGAGCTACATATCCAGATCTCCATGGAAGTCAATACAGTTGTAAGGCCAATCTTCCATTACGATTAGTTTCCATCATAGTCATGAGAAAATAGCAGGCTTGTAGGACATCTTTTTCCACCCCGTAACCCTAGTCATAAACTCGCTCCAACAGACAATCCATGGGTCTCGTGGCATTGGCAGATCCACCTCGGTCCGGTGGTATTGGAATAGCTGAACCCGCTCCAAGAAGAAGGTCACTAGAATAGACCCAAAGCAAAACTGCTTTAGGTTTCCTGCCTTATCTTTTGATAGTTGGCACTTCATGTTGACTTTCATAGATTCCGCCCAGTTAGTGTTGTGCACTTGACAACATACAGGAACTTTGATTTGTTAGTCTCATGTGGCACTTGGGACCCAGCCGCACTATTGAAGGTCAACAGTAACACTCTCAATACAATATCCCGAACAGTCACGATCTCAATCTTTCCACTCTTGGATTTGAGGGCTTTTGGGCAATTTTCAGCAAGTAACATGGAAATGCTTGCCCGAATTGGCCTCGACCCATATAGGTTGACTAGTTCCTCTCTCTAGGACAGTCCTATGATGAGATAAATATATGAAGTCTCCAACTCTAGCTCTTGGTCACCAATGATAAAAATTTCCCGATTTATGTCTGAGAGACTAATAAGGTATTTTAGTATCTTAGGTTGAGCCTACATCCCTGGTGTGAGAAATAACTTGAGGTGCCCACAGTTCCTCAAAGCTTCCAAGAAAATTGGATCAATGATCGCTTGGGTATCAATATCCTCATGCTCTCCTTCTTACCAATCCATCATTTTCAACGCTTTTCTTCCTACAAAAAGCATTCAATCAAGTAAATGATCATTTTTTGACAAATAAATTTGGATTTAAATAGTGAATTCACGAGAAAAAATCAACTTTTCTTTGTTCACAGCACAAACGTGCCTGTTTTTAAAATAGTGGTGCCGATGGTACGGTTGGTAGTTTTAGCAACCCTTGATTAGCACGATTCAGTGCCTAGAAATCGCACCGACCCAAGGCAAATTGTTTTTTACCAAAATCTCCCCATGATATCCAAAAAATGGATAAAAATAGGAAAAATAAGTATGAAAATGGAACTTAAGGTCTTGGCTGTTACCTGCAACTGATGGCTCGGCGAATGACCTCCCAAATCTCTCACAATCTGCTCCAGAATGATTAGGGAAAAAGTGGGTTAAAAACTCTTCACACGAAGGTAAAATGGTAAATGGTAAAAAAAATTACTTTTCCCTCCTTTATTCATTTCTTTCATGAAATATTAGGGTTTTAAAGTATTTTTGACCTATTTTGCCTAAGGAATTGGATAATGCATTTACCTTTTTGTGTAGCGATAGGTCACAGATTTTTGATGATGGTACTAAGTCACGTTTTGGCCCTTTTCTCGACTCGTAAAACTCAAATGAAAAGATTGATGAGTATTTTTCCCGTTTGACTGATAAAAGGGAATAAAATGGGGGGTCCACTTTCAAGCTCTTTTCCGACCCTTTAAACAGGAAAATATTGTCGAGCTCTTGTCCCTTTGAACTCCTTAACGGATGAAAAACATCATTTACCCAATATATGTTTACCCGTTTTCCAAGTTGGATGAGCTATTTACAAAAAAATTACTCCTTGGCTGAAATGTTCTAGAAATTCTCTCAAGTATCGTTTTCTACCTTTTCAGGCTCAAGAGACACAAATGTATGAAAAGGGACCACGTGGAGTTTTCTTTTCTGTGTCTTTCTCAAACTCTCTAAACATGAAAAAGATACTGAGTTGCACCTTTTGTTGGACGAGTTAAAACATTAAACGACATTGGATTTGTCGCCATGACGAATGTGAGATTCTCATTCATAGGGCTCATTAAACTTATTAAGTAAGATTCATCTGAAGGATGAAGTTACAGTGCAAGCATATGCTACCCCATTCAAGCTTGTAAGTAAAAAATCATTGGGGTACCTCCCAGAAATGGTGGGGGAAATTGGAAATTCAATCAGTTGTATCAGAAGCTCACTGTAGAACATGACACTTTCTACTTCGTGTCGGGTTGGGATATCCTCATTTTCATGATTGACCTTCCTGGGTTGGGCCACTCATTTTTTCCTTCAATTTTATCTCTGCCACATCATCATGACCACCGATCTTATGGATCCAGTAGCTTCCAAATTCCAGAATCGTGTCCTCAATATGTTCAAGAGTTGCCCTTCTACAGTTACCCTTACCTCTATTTCTTTGTATCATCCAAAATCATTTTTCATCCCTTTGTTTCATATTGATGATGTGGGATACATCATGGCCCTCCTTCAACATGGTCACTTCCTATTGACTTCAAATCATTATCGAGGAAGTTGGTCGAGAGACTCCTCTTCATTACCTTAGAGCTTGCATGCCCTAAGGACAAGTTCTTGGAACTCGACAATAATTTCACACCATTGGCTTTCAATCGTGTGGTTTCATGGGTGTTCGACTTCAGTTGCTTCATTCACATTCCGTGAATTGTGTCGCTAGTACCTTGAGGACCATTGTCATTACTAGTGGCTTCTCTCATAATTGTTAATAGTTTACATCATTGACTAGTAGACATGATATTTTCTAGCATGTTCGATGCCAACCCATCTATTCATGTCTTAGAATTTGTACTTTGATTAGGTCGTGTTGGAGCACAAGAAACTAGGCTCAGATTACAAAAGTCCAGGTTGCAAGGCGATGTGACATGGTCATGTTGATATACATGTTTCTTTTAGATGGATGGTTGTGACCATACCATGAGTTGTCTTATGTGATCCATCTCATTATTGGATGGTTGCGGCCATACCTTGGTTTTGATATGATCCTCTTTATCAGAATGCTACGCTCATGCCTGGATCCATTTACATCATCATTCTTTGGATGGTTGCATCCATACCATGATTCATGTATCGTTTGATAAAGTTTTAAGTAATGTATATGTATTTGTACTTGCTTGCAAGTTTTCTGATAACAAACTCAAGTTCCCCACACTGAGTTATAAATCAATTTTGCTTTGATAGTACCTAAATAACCCATCAGTGAAAGAGTATGCTTCTTGGCTAGCTACATTATCCAGGACCTCATCAGTGAATGGGGTCAGGAAAGGATCATGCACACCAACGTCATTCAATTTTTGGAGATCCACACATATCCTTATTTCTTATTTCTTCTTCCTTTCTTAACCACCATCAGGCTTACCCAATTAGATTTTTCCACTAGTTCAATAATTCCTACTGTGAGAATCTTATCTAACTCAGTGCGGACCCTTTCCTTATACTTCATATTAAGGCAGTAAGGCTTTTGTTTTACAGACATTGTGTTTGGTTTCAAGGTGATCTTCATGACACCCAGATCTGCTATTATTACCTTTAGATTAGAAAACTTCATGGGGAAAAAATCCTGATATCCGTGGGGGAGCTAAGCGACCTTGTCTACCATCGCATCATCCCAATAGTCCCCAATCTTTGTAAATTTCAGATCTGCCTCTGTGCTAATGTCGACCTTCCTAGTTTTCAGTGGTGCAGTTATGTCTGGATCCTCTATCTATGGAGCTTCAAACTTGCGGTGACCCTTGGTTTCCAGAATATTAATCTTTCTAGGATCCTCATCTTCTTCTTTAGTGGTCATGTTATAGAATTCTAGCATGTGGTTCAGCTGGGTAATTCAATTAGGTTGAATCAGGTCTAAAGGATCCTACAGTATCCTAAAGATCATTTCTTTAACCTCCTGTAGTGTTGTGTCAATACATTCAAACCCATCCTAAAAGTTGAACGTCATTATAAACCCTTGGCACAAGATGTTCCATTCTTCATTGCCATGGTAGAGCTTTGTTTCCAAGTACCAATTCATTTGTATGACATCCAGGGTATGAAAAAATAGATGCACCCATTCAGGCTGGGGCTCCGCTCCATAAGCCTTAGTCCATTTGGCCAGGTGATCACGTAGATCATCCCTTCCATCATACTTGTCTATCATCCACACTTTTGGTTGTCCAAAACGTATTCCCATCATCCTCTTATAGTTGCGCCAATCACCAAAATTATCCTTCTGTGTACCCCACCATCTTGTAGGCGTAGTGTGCAGTGCCCAATCCAAGGCCTAGAAGTGATGCTTCGCTGGCACTTCTCTCTCAAATGCATCCAAAAAGCAATCAACATTAGTTAGCCCTTCATAGTTAGGTAGATTCCTTACTTCTGATGACAAGCAACGAAATGACTTGGTCATCATATTAGAATGCAACATAGATACTTCATGCAACTAGTTCTGCCAGTGTTATGATTCTTCATCTACTTATGATGTGCAGGAGCTCTTGCGGTCCCATGTGATATCCCCTTCTATTGTCAGATTTACCTAATATTGGCCTTGCACCGTTATCTTATAAATCTAGTCCAAATCATAATCACAGACTATTTTTATAGCGTGGTCCTTCTACAAGATCCCGCAGTACAACTACATGGAGTGACTTATTTTCGAATATCATCTTTTGCTTCTTCAGGTTGATTACCCCATTCATGTTAGTGGCCCAATTGATTCCAAGGAGCACAGGGTAGGGATTTCTACCATCCACAATCTCTTTACCTCAAGATCTGCGATCACGCTTGTGCCTTCGATGTCAACTATCACCCATTGCAACCTCCCCATCGAAATAATTTTTGCTTGATTCACCATCCTTAAGTTGATTGGAGACCACTGGAGCGTAGGTCTCCCCATTCATTCCCATGTTTTCTTTGAAGAAACATTCACATCAGACCCCGGATCCAGGATAACTTGGTCCATTTCGTATTCTCTTATCAGTGCAGTGAGTCTCATCCGACACCAAGTCCTTGCCTTATGCTTGCCAATCTTTCTAACTGCACATGGTTTTCCAGTAGTGCCATCCTTGATAACGCACCCATTGATCAATTCCTGCAGGCCCTTCACAGCCTTACTATCACAGAGCAGTTTCATGCAGGTTTCCAAGAACATAGTAATCATGGATGGGTCCATTTCTTCAATGGGTTTCTCTTGACTTCCTGAGGTAGAGGCCTCAGTGAAGCTTTTCTTTGCTTCCAGAAATGTTTCTTTTGTCCACTCCAAATCAAACCCAGTATCATTTTCTGGTGCTTTGTGGACCCATTCACCTTCTGTAGGTTACTTCCTGTTATCCTCCCCAGTGGTCGTTCAACTTCGTAGCATAATGTTTACCTTATGGTCTTCCTCGCGAGGCTCAACCCTCATCATCTAGAGGTTATATGTCAGTTTTGGAGGCTATGCCCCCTTTTCATGAATCTTAGCAAACAATATAGGGCAATCCTCAGTCACATGGTCAAAATGAGTACAATAGTAGCATGACAGTCTCATCCTCAACAATTGTAACAAATAAGCTACCCCTGGCCTCTACCAGGCCCTCCTCCACCTTGGCCTCGGCCGTGCCCCTCATACTCACCTCGTGTTCCCCCAATGCATTGGTTTAGAGGTTGTGTTTCTACCTACACCCTATATGCCGGTGTCCTGTCCATCATTAATTCGTAACTATGGAAATTGTTCTCATCACAACCTACTGATTGACATAAATTGCAGAAGAGTTGTTGTGGTGTCTGTATGAATTTCTACAACAAATGGCAATTGTCAGTCGCATGTTTCCTAGCCACCTAGCATATAGCACATGATAGTGTAGGTCCTGCACTTAGCCCTGTCGTAGCCTCCTGCCGTAGACGCATTGGTCCCCTTGCTGCAACATACTTCGTAAAGACTAGACAATGATCCTTGCCATGCCCCTGACCTTTGCATTTTAGGCACCAAACATCTTCATGCGCCTCTGGCCGAGTTGTTCTGTCCTTCTTTAGACTTTGCATTTCAAGGAAAAGGTTTTGCAGATGTACATGAATCTGTTGAACCCCTAGATTGGTGTCTCATGTAGTCTCATCACGATTTTGAGAGCTTCTTCCTGGGTCCCAATATTCTGTTGTGATAGTGCAACCCCTAGGTGGGGTAAGAGCGAGGCCACAAATCATTTGTGGTGCTGCCCAGAAGTTAGGTTCATGTTGGCTTCACAGATCATACACTTCAATCCTTGATCCAAATCCCAAGGCATCTCCCTAGGCTTCATCATGATCTCCTTGAATCCCACAATTGATTGCACTTGAGACTTAGGTCTATTGAATTCTCTATTCAGCACAACCTGGATCTCTGGAAATGCAGACGTTGGGTTATTAGTACTATACTTAATGTACCACATTGGCGCGTAGTATTGAAATGAACTAACCAACGTGGCTATCTTCATTTGGTGATCTGTGATACCCTGAGCTTCCCACACAACCTTTGTGTCAAACTAAAACTGGTCCAGATCTTCATTTCCTACACCCTAGAATACATGGAGCTTTACAGAGTTTTCCATGTTGAATTGTGGTGGGGGTGGGTGTGGTGTGGGGGATGGGGTGAGTGGTGGGGGTGAGGATGGAGGTGGTGTGGATGGATGGGATGAGGATGGAGGTGGTGTGGGTATTCTTGAGAACCCTTATCTTATTAGCCGAACAACACTCATTGGAGAAGACAACACTACTGCTTTTTTGTCACTGAAAGGAGGCTCGACCAATGGACTTTACTCAGGACCTTTTCTCCCTTCATCCCTGAAAGGCTTTCCACTTCGTGTAGCTCCAAATATCAAGGTAACTGCGTCACCCTCTTTTCAAAGAAGAGCATCTTAATCTAAGTATTTAGTGACTTCAAATACTGACCTCGTGGTCCTTTAAAGAAGTGGCACTTCGCTTTGTCGTAACTTAGAGAAGTATCAACCGCAAACTCTTCCACAAATCCTCCTATGATGCAATTGAGCCAATGGTCAACAATTCGTGAAATCTTATCTTCGGAGGCTTCCAATATCCGTACTAACTTTGGTGTCCAAACAATCAGATTGTTAAGTCTCCACCTTCCTTGGTCATTCGTTAATGAAAAATGTATTATAGACATTATGTGAAGTTTTCTTATGTTACTTAGTGCAATGGATTGAAAAGATTGCAAATAACATAAATGAAATAAGCAATTAAAAAAACATTAAAACACATCAACACAACAAAATTTAATAAAGGAGTTCACCAAACTTCCTGACTACATCTTGTCACGCGGAATGAGTCGATCTTGTGGACAAGATAGACCTTCCTAGAATCTAAAGAAGACCTAATGACAAGCAAACCAACCAGACACTATCTTTCTCTAAATGTGCTTTATAAATAATAGCAAACAAGTGTGTTTAAGGCCTACCTCATGTCCAACGCAAGTTTGGGGATGCCTTCGCTCCTTTGATCCAAGTAAGTTCCTTTGTCGCAAACCTGTAAACACAAACAAGGAAAACGATTAAATAGCACCTGAATAACCAGTATTATAAAACATATTTAACATGAAAGTCAAGGAGTCCATGAAACAAATAACATGAGATATTTGATGAGAAAAATGAGCTTGATTGTATTAATTCAAAAAAAAAAAAAGAACTTTACAACCTTTGCCTTGACACTGTACAAGCTCCTCCCAGGGTCCAACAAGAAGTCTCCTCTACTTTGACAAGCTTCACTCACTCCCCAATCAAGCCAAAAAGGTATGTGATCTCTCCTCTTAAGCTCAAATAGGAAGTCTTGATTTCACTAGCATTTACCCTCAAAAGTTCATCTTATAACCTCTCTAGCCACTAACCCAATGCCTCAATTTATAGTGCAATGGAGGGTAGTTACTGGGTCATCCTTCAAAGGGATAGAATCCTCCTTCAAAGGGATAGATCCTCCTAACAAGGGATTAGCTCCTTCTCTTTTGGCATGCATAAACCACTTTGGAGTGAACAATCCACGTCAAAATTCCTTCTAGAAACCTCTAGAATTAACCCAAAGTGAGTTTTTTAAGATAAAAATTGCGCCTTTTGACTTTCACAGTGGTACGCACCCTCCCCTTTACATACAGAGTGTATAAGTACGCAGGTATTCTGAACAAAAGGTGTGGGCCCGCAGGCAAAATTGAGAGAAAGTGCGGAATCAGAGTTACATTGCTTTTTTGATGTCTTTCTCTCATTTCCAAAGCTTGTTTTGAAGAGCTGAGGTCTGAGACTCGCTTAGGAGACTGGTATAGGTGGTGATAGACCCATACCGACTGTAAATAATCAAGGTGGCGATATTTTTGTGTAACAGATTGCCCCCTAAAGTGCAAAGTCTATAGTAGACGAGGATTTCATTTATTATTTAGGAAGAGTGAAGTACTTTATCATTTCGAGGATCATCTTGCAGAGAGCCTGGTTGGAACCTGTAAAAACATTTAATGCAAAATATATATATGAGATCATATCATCGCTAAGGTAGGCATTCCCATACTTAGATAAAACTGACTAAGAGACTGAAAACTGACTAGAAGACTTACTGCTCTGATATAGGAATGATCTCGTAACACATCATAAGTACAGACACATGTGGACACAGTATGGACGCAACCATCTGTTTATGAATAGTCCATAGTATAATGAATACAAAATTCATCGCAACTTGGATGGTGGAAACTAGATCCAGGGTCTTCATTTCTACGTCCTGAAACAATACGATTATATCCATGCGATTGAATGTGTTGAAGTCGAACATGGTAGAAACCACTTGATTACCAGTCAATGATGTAAACTGTTAACAAGAGTGAGAGAAACCACCAGTAATGACAATGGCTCTCAAAGTACTCAGTACAATCCATGAGATGTGATAAGATGTGTTGATGTTGAACATGTCATGGGATCCCTTGATCGAAAGTCAATGATGTAAATTGTCGTCAAAGGCGAGAAACCTTCCATTGAGGCATGCAAATCTCAAGGTACTGATGATTCCTAGATCATGTTTCTAGATAATGAGTTGAAGTCAATAGAAAGTGATCCGTCGTAGGCAAGCCTACAACGCGAAATTATAGATCAAGCTGAAGAAATTTAGTTTCAAGGACTGACTCAGGGATGGTCAAGATGGATGACAGACATTTTGCAGATGAATGGCTTATTTGCAATGACCTCTTGAACACATAACTACACGACAGATGGTTTGGTGACAATTGACCCAAAGTTAATACCCAGAAATCAGCTGAAGACTTTCAATATGGTTTGATCAACTGTTAGGTAAAGGATTTCCCAACCTAGGTGAATGAAAGTGTCGTGTTCAAGAGTGGTTATAAAATATGACAAATAGACTCACTTTTCTCTCTTTTCCCCCACCATTTCTGGCAAGTACCTCTTTATTTTTTACAAGCTTGAGGAGGATAACATATGCTTGATTATAAGCTCACCCTTCGGGTGAGTCCAACTTAGTTTAAATTCGAACCCTAAGAAGGAGTGGTCCGTTCATGTTTGTAATTGAACAGGTCCTTTACTGTCGAAATTTAACGAGTCCAGTATAGGAGAAACTCGTTGTTTTTCATTTTTAGAGAGTCTGGAAAAACTTAAGAAGACTCCAGGGTTGATTTTTTCGTAAATTTGTGTCTCCCAAGCTTGTAAAAGTATAAAATAATACTTGAGAGAACCACTTGATCTTTTACGACCAAGGAGTACTTTTCGTTATTAGTGTCTTTGATCCGAAAAGGTAAAAAAGCAACCAAGGACACGTCGTTTTATAACCAATATCGAATTTGAAACGACAAAATCTGGCAATCTTTTTATATTTTTACGGTCGGAAAAAGAGCTGTAAATAGACCGTCTTTTAATTCTGTTTTAACGAGCTTAAAATAAAAACTCGGCAATATTTTCATGTTTTAGGAGTCAGAAAAGGGCTTAAAGTTGACTCTAGTTGAAAACGATAGATTTCGCCTGAATAATCCTGTTATCTTGCACAAAAACACAAACATTACTCATACCTGCTTGAAAGAGATAAAAATGTCGCAAGAATACCTTTTTAAAGTGAAACATAAACAAATTTGCAATTTATTTACTCAAAAAACTTATAAAAAGGGGATTTTACCATTCATTTTTACCATTTGTGATTTGTGTGAGAAAATAGTGCTTTTGCTCTGAAAACTTCCCGTGAAGATTGCGGAAAATCCAACCGTCGGAATCAAACACCGTCTTCTCCAGGTAATCCACATCATCCTCCTCTTCATTTTTAACCATTTCATTTTTCAATTTAGTCCTTTATTTCATTTTTTGGGAGGGTTTTAGGCAAAAAACCCGCACTCGGGGTACGCAGGCTCACCACTGCGAACCTGCGGACCCTGACTTTTTCTCCATTGGGAAAAAGCTCGGGGTCCGCACCTTCCATGTAGACAAAGTGTGGTCCCAGGCACTGTGTCTAACATGTAGGGTGCGGGCCCTGCCGTGAGGGTTTTTAACCCAAAAATCTTCAAAAATGGACCAATGAAAAGTGTTTCTAGCTTTTTAACTGATCTTTTTTCTTGATGTAGGTAGTACACCATGCTAGATTGGCGCGAACGAGAGCACGAGGACATGGATGCTGCCACATGGAATCATCAGCCTTCACTTGATGCTTTGAGGGCGTGTGGCTTATACAAATACTAGGCCATTCCTGGCATGAGGGCTCAGGTGGATTTCTTACAGTGGATGGTTGATAGATGGAGTGCCCAGGTCTAGTGTTTCTTGACTGGTTTTCCTAAGAGAGGCGTTGACTTGACTCTGTTCAGGACTAGGGCAGGTGGCTAGTCTGTCGATAGCCTCTGATTAGAGTACTGCAACCGCCAGACTAGAGAAAAAGCGAAGACATAAAGACCATATCTCGTCCTAAGCTTATGGTGATTGCATTCACTGTTACTAGACTTTGCGGAGCTGCCGCATTACATGTTGCCACCGGATCCCAGATGCGTATGGCAGTTGATTGGTTTCAGGGCACCATCTTCAACTAGTGCGATGCTGTGTTGGCCAATGTGAACGGCCAATTGACCAGGGCCAAGAACGGACGACTGAAGGCTTTTGGTTATGGGGCTTTAGTCATGAGCTTTGGCCTGGAGAGGATTCCTATGCTTGTCCCGCAGCACCTTACAGTTGGAGCTGGTCTTCCCTGAGAAGCTAAAATAATGCGATGGGTCGCAATCATGGCCCGTCATCCTGACGAGGGGACCGAGGTTGTTCGGTTCAAACCTGAGTATTTCCAATGGTTGGAGAACCAGGTTTTTTCTATTCAGGATTTCCCTTATGCTGGGGTTGATTTTCGTGGAGACCCAGACATGGCTCTTCCTCCAGGAGAGCAGTGGGACGACTCAGGTAAAATCATTTTCAACATTTTCAGAATGTTAATTTATTTTTTTTATATCGTCTCAAAACTGATAGTAATAATTTAAAAATGCATATGTGGGTTCACAGCGACCAGCCGCTCTCCGGCCTTTCGAGAGAAAACAACCAATTGCACTAGCTCCAGCCCCACAGAACGAATCAGCAGAGACTTTGGCCGAGCTGGAGAGCCATCTAGAGCGCCTGACAGGGAACATTCCCGAGACCAGCATAGATGACATCCCTCGTCAACTTCAGCGCTATGTGATTGGAGTCCCTAGACCTTTTAGGAGGTTCCTTTGTAAGGTGGCCCGTGCAGTGGTTTCGTATCGAGATCATCACCAGTGATGGGATGATTGCTTATGTAGTCACATATAACATTT